>JAVYIG010003790.1:0-182434 GCA_035222895.1 Strongylocentrotus droebachiensis
TACTATGGTAACAGCAGGGTGATCGCTGAGGTACTGAAATCCAGAACGGGTTTTTGGCCAAATCTACGGCGTTCTCAATGCCGCCCCAAGTGAATAAACAGCCAATCAGCGAGCTTGTACCAAAGATGGTGATGAGACTTTCGTCGTCTAATAACGAAGGATGACGAATTTTAACGGGCGGATCTAGCTTTTCTCTATGGCGTGGGCGGGGGGGGGGGGGTTGACATTTGAAAAATCGCGCCGACCAATATTTCGCTTAGTGGGGGGGGGGGGGGGGGTAGGGAGCACTAAAATATGTTTTCAATTTGAAAAAGTGCCAACCAATATTTCGGGGGGGGGGGGGGTAGAAAGCACCTTGGCCAGCCCAAGGGGGGAATTAAACCTCCTAACCCCCCTAGATCCGCCCCCTGACACGAATGACTCTTCGATGAGTTTTGTTTTCTTCCGATTATTGTTTCTGAACAATAACAACATGAATATGGATATAACATGAATTGTTTTAAAACTTGATGATAAATTGTTGAAATTTGATAAAAAGCCGTTTTGTGGCTTGGTCGAGACAAGTTGTGCTAGTCGTGTAGTTCCGTCTGTACTGTATTGCGTGGAAGGGAATAGGCCATTTTCGTAATGTAATCAAATTTAATACATACGTCTTTGTGAAGTTCCTCAATACAAATTATTTCATTCACCTGTCTAGGATTCGCAATAGTCAGAATGCATTCATCCAACTGTTACTATAGTAACTTCTCGATTTTGCACACGAACCGCAGATTCTAATTCCGCAATGAGTTTGCGAAAATTGCCTAATCAAGATCAGCACAGCGCCATCATATGACATGGTTTATGCATCAAGCAAAACGGTGAACATGCTTCAATAACAGTAGATTTCAAACTAATTGTATCCACATTCGAGGAAAGTAATTTCACCTTTTTTGTTTTCATAGTGATAAATCATAGATATATCGAATTGTTTGGTTTGTCACTATTAATTAAAAACCTTACATTGGGTTTAAAAATTTCACTTTATAACAGTGATACGAGAGTACTGAACTCTAACAGTACGTAATGTGAGAATTCATTGTACGAGAGCCTCTTCAGTAAACTATTTTCTATCAAATGTTACCTTAACAGCTCCATCTACGGGGAAAACATGTGACCTGTCTCGCTCCTCATCGAGATGTTGAATATGCATATTTCAATATAAATGAACTACTGCAGGCAATAGTATACAACACAAAGGAGCGGGATGTAGATGATTGTAATATTCAAATAACGGAATATCTCACACTAGCACATGAACTTGCTACTGCTATGCTCTACCATAATACGGAAAAATGGTATGAACATTCATAGGGATTGCGCCATGTCAAGTATTCGACTGGAAAAATCCCCACCTCTTTCGAACAATACAAATATAAGAAAAGGATAAGGCTTGAGTAGAATTTCTAGTAATTAATATGAATGTCAAAGGAATGTATTTATGTCAATCTCGATGGCTCAATCATAACGGCCCTATGTTTCTATCTGTTAAAGACGTGCCACTGTTATAGGAATTTAGTGTAACAAAAATGTGCATCCACATTCAATTTAAGTAATACCCATATAATAATTATCCACCAGTTATTGATGGAAACTTAAAATATTCATTACCACATGAATAACACAAATGACATTGACAGATTTTAAACTCAATAGGTGGATTGCATGTCTCTGCATAATGTTTCTTTAGGAAAACGTTTCTGAATGATCATTACCGGCTCTCTAGAGGAGAATTGTCCGTATGAGATGCGTTCGGGTGGAATAATGATGTTTTAATGTTTTCTTCCAGTCAGTCATGGGGTATGAGTATAAAAGTAGAGTTTGTGCCGTCGTCTCACTCGTCTGTTTTACCCCGTTATCGATCCCCTCCATCCCTAACTCTGCATCCCCTCTCTCTCTCTCTCGCTCTCTCCCTCTCTCGCTCTCTCTTTCTCCCCTCTCTCTCCCTCTCTCTCTCTCTCTCTCTCTCTCTCTCCCCATCTTCCTATCCAGCTTCCTTCCCTCTCTATACCACCTCCCTCTCCCCTGCCCCCTCTCCCTTCTTTTTCCCTGTCCCTTCATTTCCCTGTACACATTCATCCTCTTATCCGTTATGTCTCTCCTCACTCCTCACTCCCTCCCTCTTTCCCTCCCTCTCCCCTCTTCCTATCTTGTGTCTCTCTTTCTCTCTCTCTCTCTCTCTCCTCTCTCTATTTCTCTATATTTCTCTCTCCTTCCCTCCCTTTTTCCATCTCTATTTCCCTCTCTTCCAAATACTTGCCAGAATTCAGGCGCGGCATGCATCTCTCCTTTCAGTTTTTTTTTTTATTCCAGATAAGGCCGCGCTATAGATAAGGCCGCGCTATATTCTTGCTTTTCTATGTTATATAACTAACTCACACAGGACCCTTTATATTGGCATGATTAAACTACAATTTTTGTTCAATTAAAAAAAACTGGAATTCATACATATATCAATAACACATGGGTTATACGTGTAAATCATGTTCATATTGGGTTTTAATGTTCTATGTCGTCATGTTCGAAACGTGACAAAACTAACTGCACCTATATTATTTGAATTCAGATTCACTGAGACATAAACACGAGTTTAATAGTACAAAAAGCTTTGGCATTCCATTACCATAAGTCAGCAAAACATTTCCATTGTTTGTCATTTTCGGGGTATCGAAATGAACAAGTGTGGGACCAGTAACCTTTTTAAGGGAGTGGGGGCGGCGCTCGTTTACTTATGATATCCGGCAAGCAAAACAGGCATGGTAATCCGATTTATAAAAGAGCCTGTATAGAGTATACAAGGAATCAAATTCCTAGCAGGTATCCAAATACTACAAATGGGTAGAGAGTGGCAATTGTAGATAAACGACTTGCCTAAGGACATTAACGCCGCGGCGGGAATCGAACCGCGAACCGTTTAATCCAAAGTTCGGAGACAAATCCGCAAGAATACAACACTCTTATGTGACGAATATGTAATAGGGGAAGATGCCAAATGGAGAATTTTGCTCTTCTTGTCAAAGCTTCATTCCCAAACCCTTCTCTCTCTCTCTCTCTCTCTCTCTCTCTCTCTCTTTCCCTCTCTCTCTCCCTCTCTCTCCCTCTTTCTCTCTCTTCCTTTCTGTCCCCTCTCTCTCCCTCTCTCTCTCTCCCCCCTTCTGTCCCTCTCTCTCTCTCTCTCTATTTAGCCTCTGTTTGTGTGCTGTCTGTCTGTCCGTCTGTATGCTGCCCCTTTTCTCTATCTCTCTCTCTCCTTCTTTCTCTTGCCTCCCCGTTCTTTTTCATTATGGTTGGGATGGGGGGGGGGGGGGGTTAGAGCCTTCGTGTTTCCTGTAGCTAGATGTATACGCCACTGGTACCTTATAACTCGTTATCAAATAAAAGGAGATTGTTATTAAAATATGACCCTGGTAATCCTGGAACGACTTATGTGGCATGGTCAAGGTGGTGGATAAACACAATAACTCTGCAAACATGCAACACTATGCATGGAATTGTGACGGTTTTATTTGTGACTTTGAAAGATCCCTTTTCTAATATAGACCTATGGAATGCGTTATGAAATTAAGAAGGTGTGTGTATGGTGCAAGTATTCACATTTATAAATTATTCACACCGGTGTATTACCATGCTGACAACAGCCCACTGTAATACATCAAGTCATATTTTGCATATATTTGCAGTCAGGGGCGACGGAACGTCTTTCAAAGTTGGGGAAGGGGTGCACCTATCAAGGGAAACCTAAAAAGCGAAAAAAAAACAATAATTGTTAGACTATAAACCCCTACATTGTGATATCATTATCATGGACGTGTTTAATGTTTTTTGTTATCTCTCTTTACATCGTCCAAGATACTGCTAAAGCATCATCTTTTGAATGGGTGTGATGATTTGAATATTTAGCGAGGTCGCAGTGCGAAGACAAATACATCATACAAAGAGTAAAAGAACACTCCTGATGGGAATTAAAGCGCAGTCTATTCATGGCAGACTGAAAAGATCTTTTAATAAGAAACATAACATTAACGACAGAAAATTGCTCTTAGTTGCTTTCAATTAAAAGCGCATTTTATGGTAAAACGGAAAAGGAGACGCCTATCCAATATGAAAAGGACACTAATTAGAAGAGAAGAATAGCACATGTCAAAGTAAAAAGGGGGAAGTACCAGAATCAGAAAGAGGGCACCGCTTACACCTAATAAGGGACACTGACCAGAGATGAAAATGGGCACTTTTGAAAACGGAATAGGGGGCCATTACAAAGGAAAAGGGGCAATTATCATCAGGAAAATGACACTAATTAAAAAGGATAAGGGGCATGTCTCAAAATATAAGGCACACCTCTCAAATCTGAAGTAGGCCATGAGATGAAAAGGGGCACTTATAAGAAGAAAAGAGGACATACAAACGAAAAGAGGCATTTGTCAAAATCTAAGGGACACCTCTCAGATTTGAAGGGAGGCAATTATAAGAGGTGAAAGGGCGCTTATCAGAAAAGGGGCACTCATCTGATATGAATAGGGGCACTTGTGAGAATGAGAAGGGCAATTATTACAAAGGAACTGGGCACTTGTTAAATTAAGATTGGCACCTCTCAGGTTTAAATTGGGGCAATTATAAGAGGTGGTGAGATGAATGTGGAACGGGTATCTATTAGAACTAGAAAGGGACACTTATCTGAAGTAAAATGGGGAACCTTTCCTACGTAAAAAGAGGCAGTTGAAGGGCACCTGAAATAGCCCCCCCCCCCCTCCCCCCGGCTCCGCCGCCTCTGTTTACAGTACTGTTTCTGTACCGCAGTCATCTTTAGGAAACTTAAAGGCTAGTCCACTCCAAAAATACTTTGCTATTAATACAATGTAGATGCAGAAAAACAAGAGAAATAGAACAACGACAATTTGAGTAAAGTCGGATAACTAATAAGGAAGTTATGGATTTGTTTCAAAGTATGACAAACTATGGAACTTAAAAAAATCGCTACACAAATTGCCAATTTGGTTATCAGTTTGTGACGTCATTGACTCACGATTTATCAATTGCTTTATATATTTTTATCCGATTCATTTTCCTTTTTATCCCCACAAACTTGATCTCCAAATGCCTTTGCCCAGGTTACATAATTTGTATGATATTGCGGGCATGACATTTCACAAAATCCTTTCTGAACTGTGAAGAATTCATACTTTATTCTTAATATTGTATATTCATAATCACTGATTTTTATATAAATAATTCATCGGAATTCAAATTTGTCATGATTTAACTAAAAGGAATTACTATATATTAGTGCAACAACACAAAACATTTTACTATCGATTTAACTTGGATGCTGGCGAGAGGAAAAAAGATTTTAGGGGTGAAATTTGACATTTATATTATCAGTATAAAGAAAATAATTAGTGCATAGCGAGACAATGACGTCACATACTCATGAGTGAGTTGCCAATTTGTCTTGTGATTTTCAATGTTTTTCATATCATTAAAAATGCTTAACTTTCTTATTAGGTATCCGATTTAGCTCAAACTTTTTTGTATTGATCTGTCTGATTGTTCTGCTTCTATTAAAAGTAATTTATATTTGGAGTGGACTTGCCCTTTAAAGAAAATTTGAGTTCTAGTAGAGATGAACAAAAAGGATTTTAATTATGTTCATATCAGTTTAAAATAATGATTTTGCTAAAACCTTTTTGATTGGTTTGTCTGATTTGTCTGCTTCTATTTAGAGTAAATTGTTTTTAGAGTTAACTTACCCTTTAAAGAGAATGTTGAGTTCTGGTAGAAATGAACAAAAAAGGTTTTTAATTCTGATCATATTAGTTTAAAAGAATGTCATATATACGAAACACCTAGTAATTCAACACCCGTTGATTAAAATAATTATGATCAGTGGACGAGTTTTGATGGGATTGTGCTATAACTATTATGTTTCTATAAATACAATTACGACTTCTATGTTTGGCCACTATACTACAACAATTCGGTAACCCAAAATACCAATATTCCTGTGTGTTACCCGCATATTGCTATTATTACTACTGTCATTACTATTTTTTTTGATATTACAATTTATATTACTATCACTATAACGATTAATATTACTATAATAAATTACTATACTATTACTATTATCATGATAATTACTATTGACTATAACTATTGCCATTACTTTTTTGCATTGTTATTACAATTGTATGCATCACAATACTTTGACAAGAGTGTATTTGACAGGGTTTTTCTTTATAGTTATGGTTATGGTTATATTTATGAGCAAAGATTTAAATTCATACCACAGAAATAAATCAAGTTCTCCCAGAAAACTGTAAAATAGTAAAGGATTGTGAAATATGCTCCCATCTACCTAATAATCTGTTATGTTTACCAAAGGTAAGTCATTATTCCTGATTAGTAATTAGTAATCATAATTCATTACACCCTTGCCTAGACCCGCCCTTGATTTGGTTGGCCTATTAGTAATCACAGTGACAATCACTCCGCCCACTCTTGTCCTTTAATTACTCTTTCTGGTAGAATTCTGATGATCAGCATGACTGATAACTATTATGTCGTTTGTGGGTCATCACTAGGCAGGGTGCGAATAAGGTCAAATCATGAAACTAGATCACTGGGACTAAATTTAACCGGATTAAAATCATTTGACGTCCAAAGGAATGCAAGTCAACCCAGTACCAGATACAACCCCGATTTTGGATGCACTATCTGAACTTCGTGTAAAGTTTTTGCCACATTTGAAGGTTAATATTTGTTCACAGTTGGAGCCTCCACGCACTGCTTCTCCTTGATTGTGATCGTGATCGGCCTACCATGACCGATATCAGATTTGAATCTCGTCTGCCTTTGATTCGTAATGGCCGTGAATACATAAAATATTTTCTTTTGTTCGAATTATTTCTTTCTCTCTCTATTTTAACGAGGGCTGAATAACAATAAGTGAAAAGCTACGACATCAACCTGAAAAGAACTATATTGTTGTGACGAATGCAACGCGTCGTTACAATGGAGTGTATACTAACTATGCCAACTACATTTATCTGAGAATATGTCAAAGTAGCTAATTATCTCATTCATTTTAAACGCACTAACATTTCAAATTGCACCTCATAGTTATGTGTTGTGATTTTGATCAGTAATGTATTTTATCCTGCCATATTACCATTATACAATTATAGATATAGTATAAAATAGGGTATAATCTAATAATTAGAAGAAAATTAATACAGTACCCACTCAAAATTATAACATTATGATTCTATGTGATTGAATGATGATCTTCACTCACGAATGCTCAGTATTTTTTTTAAATTTAAAGTAACGCTAACTCCGACTGGTATTATATTTACTGGACTCAGACTGCTCGTCCGACCGAAGACCCAACATAATTATTCATAAGATTCCTAACACTAAGTACATTTAATAACGCCATATCTATTCAGTAAATAATATTTTGTCACGCATGATTATCATTATGTAATTTTCTCCCCATCCATTTCATGAAATGGTCTCGCCTAGCTAATTATTTAGAAATAAAGTATATATTTTAGGTGAGTTGGTGATGGATTCGTACTCACTTAGAAAGTGGCCTTTGTATAGACAAAGTAACATTAATTTAGAACATTACATTGTACCGCCTGAAAATGAAATCAGTAGGTTGTTATTTCTTCCTCTATCATTGAGGCTTTCATCGAAAGGGTGCGGTGCGGCGCGGCGCGGTGTGGTGTGCTCAACGCACCCATTCGATAAAAGAGGGGGGCTTTTCTCGAAAGGGTGCGTTGAGAGCGGAGTACCGTTTTAACACACCCTTTCGATAAAAGAGGGGGGGGGCTTTTCTCGAAAGGGTGCGTCGACTAGTCTTTCGCATCAGTCGTTTAAAATGAGGATCTCGGACAAAAGGTAATAGTTGCCAATTTAAGTATATCGAAAATGTATTAAATAAAATGGAATGGTCTTGATTACAGAGTGGTCTCTTTCGTTATTACTATGTTGATGGGGGAGACAGAGAGAAGGAAAAAAGGGAAAGGGAAAGGGAAGATAAAAGGAAAGAATAAGAAGAAAAGAGGGAAACTAGGGGGGGGCGAAGGGCTCTTGCCTCCTCAGCCCCCCCCCCCCCCCCCGCCAAAAAATAAATAAGAGAGAGAGAGAGAAGGGAAAGGGAAAGAAAATATAAAAGGAAAGAAAGAAGAGGAAGAAGAAGAGAGGGAAACGGGGGAAGGGCGAAAGGCTCTTACCTCCCCCCCCCCCCCCCGCCAAAAAAATAAATAAGAGAGAGAGAGAGAGAGAGAGAGAAGGGAAAGGGAAAGAAAGAAGAATAATAAGAAGGAAAGGGGGAAACGGGGGAAGGGCGAAGGGCTCTAATTGCCTCCTCCCTCCCCACCCCCCCGCCAAAAAATAAATAAGAGATAGAGAGAGAAGGGAAAGGGAAAGAAAATATAAAAGGAAAGAAAGAAGAGGAAGAAGAAGAAGAAAAGAGGTAAACGGGGGCGAAGGGCTCTTGCATCCCCCCGCCAAAAAATAAATAAGAGAGAGAAGGGAAACTGGGACAGGTAAAGAGAAGATAAAAGGAAAGAAAGAAGAGGAAGAAGAAGGAAACGGGGGCGAAGGGCTCTTGCCTCCTCCCCCCCCCCCCCGCCAAAAAATAAATAAGAGAGAGAGAGAAGGAAAGGGAAAGAGAAGATAAAAGGAAAGAAAGAAGAGGAAGAAGAAGAAAAGAGGGAAACGGGGGCAAAGGGCTCTTGCCTCCTTTCTTCTCTTTCTTTTCCTTTCTTTCCTATTCTCCCTCTTTTTCGTTTTCCTCTTTCTTTCTTATCTTTTCTTTCCTTTCTCTTCTTTTTTCTTTTTTCTTTTCTTTTTCTTTTTTTCTTTTCTTTCCCTTTTCCTCTCTTTTTTCCCCTCCCCCTTTTCTCATTTTTCCCGACGGCAGCGCAATTTTACCGACAATATCCTGACAGGTGGGGGGGGGGTGTCGCACCCCCACACCCCCCTTTGGAGACGCCCCTGCCTACGCCACTGTTGGCGACCACAAGGCTATCAATACAAATTAAGACATATTAATGAAGATTCTTTTTTAATGTTGCAGAGAGATAAGTATTTTCTCTATGAACTTGTTTAATGGACAATAAATAATATTAAAAACATGAATACTATAGCGGTATAATGATGAGAGAGATGATTTAAGTCAAACTTTTTTTCAATGTGATTGGAGTAGACTTGAGGGTGGGGGGGGGGGGGTCCCCCTAAGATCTCGGCCGTTTCACAGCCGATCGCCGCGAAAATGCATATTTATGGTAATTTATGCAAACAAGGTCAGAGAATTCACATTTTTACCCATAAATCATATATAATTCATATTCAAGCGTTCTTTTTCACTACATATATTCGTTAGAATAATAATACGACAACAAAGTTGGAAGAGCCAGTTTATCCCTATGTTATCTCTTGTTTTGATAATTTGTATTTATGTATTATATTATTTTTGTTGTTTTATTTCATTTCTAACCACAATTCAACTATTTTGACCCAAAATCAAACACATTAACTTGAAACAAGACCAAATAACCAATGTTTTCTCTTTTTTAAAAAGAATAAATGGTATTTCCATATGTTTGGTACATAAATCACAAGAATGAGCGATTTTAGGGCTGACATGCAAAAACAAAAGGTCACGTGACTCCGCAACTATACGTCCGATTTTCAACAAAAAAATGTTTCACAAGATGCGTAAGACTCGAAAGAAAAAAGTCATGAAAGAAAAACTTTATATCTGCCGCGGTTCCGGAGTAGTCGCGAAATTACTAGAGAGCACTAATCTTTTTTGGGGCCCTCGAAAATTTGAAAAATCGTACCCCCCCCCCCCCCTTGAACGCCAGGGGGGGGGGGGCTATCTCCCCAAAACGGTAAAATTAACGTGTTTTTTTTTTTTACACGTTTTTTTCACAGGGCGGAGCCCTCAGAAGCTCAGGGGTATTAAACATCAAAATTAACGTCGGATGAGCATAATTTTATACCTTATTTGTGACAGTGGCAGGACACAATTTGGTGTTGTGTCCAGGGGGCGGAGCCCCCAGAAGCTCAGGAGTTTTGTACATTCAATTATTATTATTTTATACCTTATTTGTGACACAGGGGTCACGAATTGGCGTGGGGTCCAGGGGGTGGAGCCCCCGGAAGCTCAGGGGTTTTGGGCAATAAATAACGGTCAGATGAGCATATTTTGTATATCTATTTGTGACACTGGCAGGACACAAATTGGTGTTGGATCCAAGGGGCGGAGCCCCAAGAAGGTGAGGGGTTTTATACATCAAATTATCGTCAGATGAGCATATTTATATATCTATTTGTGACACTGGCAGAACACAAATTCTTCTTCCTCTTCCTCTTCTTTCTTTCCTTTTATCTTCTCTTTCCCTCTCCTTCTCCAACATAAGATGCAAGACGGATATAATTATATCGACTCACCTTCTTTCCAAGAATCATACGGGCCTGAAATTTCCCCCCCCCCCCCCAGCATCTTTGCCTGCGACGCAGTCGAAACCTTCAAAGCCAGACTCTGGGCAGCCATCCAAGGGGGTAATATAATCATAGTCCCTCCCCACAACTGCAATGTGGTGGGACTTAATTCTAAAATGTTCTAGAAGCAACAAACACTCTCTCTCGAACAATAACGTTCTTATTGGTCATCTTTATATCCCTCTTGAGGATCAGGACCAGGATCAGAACAGATTCTCTCTCTCTCTCTCTTTTATTGTTTTTTGGGCGGGGAGGGGGGGGGGGGGAGGGAGGAGGCAAGAGCCCTTCGCCCCCGTTTCCCTCTTTACTTATTTTTTTTCCTCTTCTTTCTTTCCTTTTATATTTTCTTTCCCTTTCCCTTCTCTCTCTCTCTCTTATTTATTTTGTTGGCGGGGGGGGGGGAGGCAAGAGCCCTTCGCCCTTCACCCTTCCCCCCGTTTCCCTCTTTCCTTCTTATTCTTTTTCCTCTTTTTTCTTTCCTTTTATATTTTCTTTCCCTCTCCCTTCTCTCTCTTTCTCTTATTTATTTTTTGGCGAGGGGAGGCAAGAGCCGTTCGCCCTTCCCCGGTTTCCTTCTTTTATTGTTATTCCTCTTCTTTCTTTCCTTTTATCTTCTCTTTCCCTTTCCCCTTCCCTTCTCTCTCTCTCTTATTTTTTTTTTGGCGGGGGGGGGGGGGGGGGCGGGGGTGGAGGCAAAAGCCCTTTGCCCTCGTTTCCCTCTTTTCTTCTTCTTCCTCTTCTTTCTTTCCTTTTATCTTCCCTTTCCCTTTCCCTTCTCTCTCTCTGATTTATTTTTTGGCGGGGGGGGGGGGCAATTAGAGTCCTTCGCCCTTCCCCCGTTTCCCTCTTTTCTTCTTCTTCCTCTTCTTTCTTTCCTTTTATATTTTCTTTCCCTTTCCCTTCTCTCTCTCTCTCTCTTATTTATTTTAGGAGGCAAGAGCCCTTCGCCCTTCCCCCGTTTCCCCCTTTCCTTCTTATTATTCTTCTTTCTTTCCCTTTCCCTTCTCTCTCTCTCTCTCTCTCTCTCTTATTTATTTTTTTGGCGGGGGGGGGGGGAGGTAAGAGCCTTTCGCCCTTCCCCCGTTTCCCTCTCTTCTTCTTCCTCTTCTTTCTTTCCTTTTATATTTTCTTTCCCTTTCCCTTCTCTCTCTCTCTCTTATTTATTTTTTGGCGGGGGGGGGGGGGGCTGAGGAGGCAAGAGCCCTTCGCCCCCCCCCCCAGTTTCCCTCTTTTCTTCTTATTCTTTCCTTTTGTCTTCCCTTTCCCTTTCCCTTTTTTCCTTCTCTCTGTCTCCCCATCAACATAGTAATAACGAAAGAGACCACTCTGTAATCAAGACCATTCCATTTTATTTAATACATTTTCGATATACTTAAATTGGCAACTATTACCTTTTGTCCGAGATCCTCATTTTAAACGACTGATGCGAAAGACTAGTCGACGCACCCTTTCGAGAAAAGCCCCCCCCCCCCCCCCTCTTTTATCGAAAGGGTGTGTTAAAACGGTACTCCGCTCTCAACGCACCCTTTCGAGAAAAGCCCCCCCTCTTTTATCGAATGGGTGCGTTGAGCACACCACACCGCGCCGCGCCGCACCGCACCCTTTCGATGAAAGCCTATCATTGACCATTCCTTGACAGAGAAATGCAACTAGCCTTTCTTGCCAGACATTAAATGAGCCCACCTCTTCCTATAAATAACCGTATATATGGATTTCCAATCTGGCTTTTCTTTCCTTCTCATATAACAAAAGGTCACGTCCTGATGTTTGATAAGTGGCTTGCCAATTTGACTTAGAGATCTATTGTCATTACAACAATTGAAAATGGGTGTTTTTCCGATAAATTCATGATAAAATATTATGAGAAAATCTTCAGCCCTTGGTGCTGTAGATCCTATTAATGTATATGTAGACTTACAAGGCCTTAAGCAAGGAATGTTGTATACATTGTTTTTCACCACCCAGGTGTTAAATTGATTTCCGGTAGAATGTGAACATCATTGTAGTTTAATTGCTCTGCGTTGTCTGAATTGTTAGCGCATGTAAACATGGCGCCTGACTGGAATGTAATAAGCGCACACCGCACACACACATGCATGTCGTTTTCTTTACCTGGTCTCCGAAGCGTTATTTAATTTTGAGCGAGAGAGAGAGAGAGAGAGAGAGAGAGAGAGAGAAATAGAGGGATAAGAAATTAATATAGAGTGGGGAAAGATTTTGTTTAAAGATAGATAAATATAATTATAATATGTGCTTGACGTTAATTACCAGTTTAGCATTGTACCTGGAAATTGTGGCTTTCTCTTTAAAAAAAAAGTCGCACCCAATTACAGATGAAAATGATATCCTTATCATCATCGGTGTAATCTTATGGATTACAAACATGTAGTTACACCATGATCTTCTTTTAACCACAACAAAAAAGTGTGGGGGAAAAGATGACTAAACCTGTCATTGTAGGTTTGACAAACATCAAACGCCCTGCGTAGAAAGTTTTGGAAAATGACGCAGAACAAAGTAAAGCAAATACAGTGCGAGGGAATGAGTATTTGATCCAAGTATAGAAACTCCTGAACTTGATTCTGTATTGTGTGTAGCACATCTTGTGTGCACAATGAACTTTTTCGACAGATATCAAGGTCCAATATAGTAGCAAAGCGGATTCTTTTGATAGAAGTTATTACGATAGTCGTAATTGAGAAATGAAATATGTTTTTTGTTGCCATGGCTTTGTGTCTTATGTTTACATCAATCGAATTATTCAATAGAAAACACCGAGGGAAGATATCGTATTCTTTATCACATCCACCGTCTCAATGACGTAATGATGACTCATGATGTATGTAGAGATAAATAATGTTGTTTTTTCGTTCAATTCTTCCGCTTCCACCTCAAGAAGGTGTTTAAAGACGCAATGGATTTTCCGTCAGTTCTGTTCTTACAATTTAATAATTCAATATCATTTATTTTCGTTTTCAAGTACTAAAGAGTCTAGTCTTGGAACTTAAAGGGGAAGTCCATTCTGATATTAAGTTTGTTTGAATAGAGACAAAAAATGAGAGAAACAGGTAATCGAAAAACTAATCAAAAATAAGATAGTTACTAATGTTGGCAAGTGCGATCAATTGAACACAAATCCGCAATACTATATGACGTATCTCGTGAGATCCCCTACCATTTGTTCCCTTTAGGAGTAGAGATAATTCACAAAATAAGTTACATGGACACTTTAAAAAATCACAGAACACATATGGGGTTGTGCTAAATATATTACTCATTGCGGATATAGTATCGAAAATAATATCGCTAGTGATATTCGTTTGTCTCGCAATGTGGTCAATAAGGAATCTAAAAGATCACGACGTTTCGTATGCTACTGCAATACTTCGTCAGGTGATAAAAACTGTTGTAAGCAAGGGTCTTTTATACTTTACGGGAGGACCGTAAAGCGGTCTAAAATTCGATCGATAATTGGAACAATAACGCCCAATGCCTATTGGTCGACGCACACGGTGATCGACCAATCACCAAGGCCGCTGGTTCGGCCGCTGGTTCGGCTGATGCACCAGGCCTATTGGCCGACGCATACGGTACTCGACCAATCAACGGGCCGCTGGCTCGGGCCGTCTGCTGAATGGAATCGACCGTTGTTGGCTGGCAGGACGGCGAGTGTCATGGCGGCGTATCGTCCGCATCCAAAATTCGGGGATATCGATCCCGTTGTCTCTGTTGAAATTATTATACGGGTTAATATACGGGTTACCCAAGATACACAAACCCACAGTACCATTACGACCTATAGTGTCATGCATAGGCTCCTTTGCCTATAACCTCTCAAAGTACCTAGCTGAAATTCTGTCTCCGCTCACCGGTTTGACTGAATATAAGATTCCCAATTCGAGTGGTTTTGCAGAGTTCATAGCAGAGCAAACCATCGGTACTCAAGAACGCATGGTTTCGTTTGACGTAGTTTCACTCTTCACCAATGTACCGATTGAGGGCGCATGCAATGCTACATTGCAACGCTTACAATCAGACAGCAATTTGTCTACCCGGACCGCACTCTCACCGGAACAACTCACTCAACTCCTCGAGTTTGTTCTACGATCCACATATTTTCTGTATAAAGGTTCATACTATGAACAGACAGAAGGGGCAGCCATGGGCAGTCCAGTCTCGGCTGTTGTGGCCAACCTATACATGGAGAGTTTCGAAGAAGAAGCGTTGGACACATGTCCCCTCTCTTGCTTGCCTCGTGTTTGGAAGAGATACGTAGATGACACCTTCATCATAGTTCCCATCTCTGAAACAAATAAGCTACTTAAACACATGAATAGCCTTGAACCAACCATCCAGTTCACATCAGAGATAGAGTGTGAAGGGAAGATAGCATTCTTAGACACTCTAGTTCATAGACACGACAACCATAGGCTCTCCACCTCAGTCTATAGGAAGCCTACCCACACAGACCAGTACATAGCGTTTGACTCTCACCATCCCATATCGGTGAAGAGAGGTCTAGTGAAATGTCTATTTGACAGAGCTTCACGCATTGTGACAAGTCCACAACAGCCATGCACAGAACGGACCCGTGTTCGCAGTGCCCTGAGTCTCAACGGTTACCCACGCCGTTTTATACACAATACCAAGAATAGATCGTCGGAACCCAGGGATCAGAAGGTATACAAGACTTTTACAGTCTTGCCGTACATTGATGGGGTCTCCCAACAACTCAAGCGCCGCCTAGAGAGCCATGGCATTCGAACGGTTTTCAGATCAGATACCACCCTACGTCAACAACTTACACGCCCCAAGGATCCAATTCCTCCACATAGACGGGACGGCATTGTGTACAACATCCCTTGTAAAGGATGTGATAGATCCTACATCGGTGAAACTGCCCGTCCGATAAAAGAAAGAATCACTGAGCATAAGAGGGACGTCAGACTCCGTCGAACTGACAACTCAGCCGTAGCCGAACATGCTTGGGACAACCAGCATCAACCAGACTGGGACGGGGTTCAATGCCTTTCCCAAGAACGGCATTGGTATACACGGAGGGTAAAAGAAGCTATCAATATCCGTCTCAATCCTAATAATTTCAACAGAGACAACGGGATCGATATCCCCGAATTTTGGATGCGGACGATACGCCGCCATGACACTCGCCGTCCTGCCAGCCAACAACGGTCGATTCCATTCAGCAGACGGCCCGAGCCAGCGGCCCGTTGATTGGTCGAGTACCGTATGCGTCGGCCAATAGGCCTGGTGCATCAGCCGAACCAGCGGCCGAACCAGCGGCCTTGGTGATTGGTCGATCACCGTGTGCGTCGACCAATAGGCATTGGGCGTTATTGTTCCAATTATCGATCGAATTTTAGACCGCTTTACGGTCCTCCCGTAAAGTATAAAAGACCCTTGCTTACAACAGTTTTTATCACCTGACGAAGTATTGCAGTAGCATACGAAACGTCGTGATCTTTTAGATTCCTTATTGACCACATTGCGAGACAAACGAATATCACTAGCGATATTATTTTCGATACATATGGGGTTGTATCCGTTTTTTTCGTGGCAATGCCATATTATACATAAATTATGATTAGATTACATTCAACCATATAGTTGCCAATTTACAAGCAGGTCGGGTTATCGAAGGTAAACATGTCGAGGAGTAATACGTTGCAATCACTGTCCCTCTCTCTTTCTGCCCATGCTATCTCTTTATTTCAGTCACTCTCTCCCTCTATGCACCCTTTCCTCGTGTCAACCGCCTTGCCCCCCATCCCCTCCTCTATTATCTCTCTTTCTCCGTCTATCTATCGATACCTGTTCCCCCTCTCTCTATATAAAAGGGCCTGTCAGTTCCGTAACATAATACAGATTTATCATTTAGTTTACTTTTGATACATAAGGGTCTAATAGTTGGCAGGTAGAAATTGCTACTGGCAATATATGGCATTAGAAAGCCATTGATACAAAGAAATCGGCGTCTTTGCATTGCGAAGGAAAGGAAACCTTTTATAGGTAATGGCAGTTTCAATGAACTTTGCAGTTGCTCTTTATTATAATATCGTTACATCGGCACCTTTAACAAAAACAAAGTTATAAGCGAGATCAACAACTTTGAAATACTGAAAACAAGCATATTCCCTTGACATCAAACTTTCTGACTGATTAAATCTCATTCATCAGAAAAATCATTGTAACCGAATTCCTATGGAGCCAATTTCAAATTGAATAACGCAAGGTAACCCAAACTATGGCGCATCCTGCGGGGCCTAGCGGCTGGGAAGGGGGGGGGGGTGGTGCTCAATGGTCTTACAAGACAATGGACCAGTTGAGGTTTGCGAGAGTTGTTGTTTAATATTTGTAATGTTCTTATTTCTTTCCCTATTTCTTTCCATCCCCCATCCCAACCTCTCACCCTCTCTCTCTCTCTCTCTCTCTCTCTCTCCCTCTCTCTCGGTCCTCATTTTATTTAATCGGGGGGGGGGGGGGGGGGCTCGTGCTTCTCTTCCCGTACTGTTCCACTGAGCATGGTTCGTTTTTATAATTATAATACAATAACATATCTCACGGCGTACTAGATCATAATAGTGGTAGACCCGCTGACTTTTTATCGTTTATTAGTGAAAGACTTTTCTCCCTGTTGGAATTTATCTCTTTTGAGTAAGAAAAGAAAGAATGTTGCTTAAAGCGGTGTTATTATTTATCAATGGTTAAATTTAACCCTTGTTTGCCATATAATTCGGATAACAATTATTCATTAATGAAACTACTCATCCAGTTAAATTGGTGATTGGGTAAACGATTCAGTCATAATATATATTTTTAAGAGGATGGTATATTCATTTAGAAGAAAAAACGACAAAGGAAAGAAGGTTCAAAGGGTTCAGAGAATTAGAAGAGGAAGGTAGAGAATGTGAACATGTAGTTTTTATCGTATGACATAAACATGAAGAGGACTAAAAAGGGAGAACGAAAGTAAACCAAAAAAAATTGCTGGACACTAGGGACAGAGAGATGTTGGAAGGAGGGGATGGCGAGAAACATACATGGAGAGATAGAGAAAGAAAGGAGGCCAAAGATGGGCGTCGGGCTGAACAATGGGTAAGAAGGAATTGAAACAAAATAATAAATAGAGAGAAATAGAGAGAGAAAGGTAGAAAGATAAACAAAAATATATGAGAGAGAGGGGAAGAAAGAGAGAGAGAGAAAGAATGAAGGGGTGGGAGAGAGAGTGAGAGAGAGAGAGAGATTATATAGAGACAGAGAAAGATAGGAGGGAGGTAGAAGAGGGAGAGAGAGAGAGAGAGGGAGAGAGAGAGAGAGAGGGAGAGAGAGGGATATAGAGAGAGAGATAGAAATAGAGAGAGAAAGGTAGAAAGATAAACAAAAATATATGATAGAGAGGGGAAGAAAGAGAGAGAGAGAAAGAATGAAGGGGTGAGAGAGAGAGAGAGAGAGAGAGATTATATAGAGACAGAGAAAGATAGGAGGGAGGTAGAAGAGGGAGAGAGAGAGAGGGATAGAGAGAGAGAGAGGGAGAGAGAGGGATATATGTGACCCGGCACCACAAAACCACCAAAAAGTCGCAAAAAATTATTTTCCTGATTTCATCTGATTATGAAAGAAGAAGTTCTCCTCATTAAAATGGTATATTACTTGTCCAAATTGAAGCTTCCTAACCCTTTCAATTTAGTGAATGAAAAGAGCTGATGAGGGAGGTTACTGGTATTAAATTGTGAGAAAGAGAGCTTTAAAGTTTGGGGCTATTCAAGCATGCGGAGCAAGCAAACCACAGGGAAATCAATAGAAGGGTGAATCAAAAGGCCATAGCAACCACTATGAAGAGATTTTCAGATTAGGCTGAAATTTGGCCTGATGGTCAAACATAGTCTGTTCATTATGTTTCTGAGGTTTCAATGTGTGGACTTAAGTCTTTCAAAAGTTATTATGTTGTAAATGTATAGAGTTGGACAGATTAAGTGAACTGCAACATAGTGCCGAGACACCTGCACTAGACAATGCCTATTCATGGTGGACCCGGAGTCTTTTTGTTCCCCCTTACATAACACTGCTTGTCACCTATCTTGTTTTGTATACATCTGGGCAATTATTTGTAACCACATTATCAGGAATTCTCTCGTCGCTGTCTTGCCCGAAGTGTTCAGTAAGCAAAGCTGTAAGGTTGGCCTGATCCCCCGCAGCTAGCCCCCGCATCATCGCTTCGTTGACCGCCCGAGCTACCCGGGCATCTACATTGGTGCACCCCGGTACCATCCCACGGCTCTGCTCACGTACAAAACCTGGCATTGTAACGACGTTGTAGACTTTTTCGCAACTTGTCACTCTCAAATGTATAAAATATAATAATGTTCTTAGGTCTACTCTTGATCAACAAATTCTGGATATGTGATGTACAATCAAGCTACTCGAAGTCGTTAACGGAGAATATAAGACGAACGCAAATCTGGAACTCGGATGTGAAAGCGGATACAAACAAAATGGCACGCCGCACTGATTGCTATAACTGACCAATCACAGCCCGCGTAGCACGACCCGTTAGCAACGACCGACCATTTCCGGACTACGATAATTTCGCTCGGGAAAAGTGATCAAATTTTGGAAGAGACCGAAGGCTGTGCGAAAAAAACTGGTCTAGAAAAACCGTTTAAAACACATCTTCTACTATGTTTTAGACTTCCAAATTTTGATACTAGGTACAAAAAAGACCACTCTTTCAGAAAATGCAAAAAAACAAAAATCTATTTTTTTCACCTAAATGGACATTTTAGCTGATTACGGAGAATCGCTGGTTGCGACTTTTTGTTGGTTTTGTGGTGCCGGGTCACATATAGAGAGAGAGAGATAGAGAGAGAGAGAGAGAGAGAGAGAGAGGGATATATAAAGAGAGAGAGGGGAACGGGGAGGGGGAGAATGAAATTTACATGGTGTGGGAGACAGAAAGAAATATGCCGGGGGGGGGGGAGCAAAGGAGACATTGGCTCTTCGAAAATAAAAGAAGTCGATATTAATCCCTGAAACAATATATCCCTATCCGACTTCATAAGTTGAAGAAAAGAAAGCACAATAGAGCAATCAACTATTTCTGTCACGAGGTCAAGAGTGGGTCAAGGATGTTGAAGAAAAGAAATTGTATATTTTGTTATTTATCAAAAAAGTAAAACCACACCTGAAAATAACTTGTGGTAGTCCTGATTGGGGGCAAGAACTTCTGGTGACGCCTACGTGTATGCAATGTATGCATAATTCCATGCTCATCAGTTTTGATGTACGCGTTGGCCCGAATTCACAAAGCAAGGTTTGAGCTCAGACCAAGGTTTGAGCTCAAACCTCCTTTTGTTTCGCCAAACCTCCTTTTGTTCTTTACAAACCAGGTTTGTAAAAAAACGCGTAAAACGCGTCGTATGACGTACGAAAACCAAGGTAGTCGACAAACCTCCTTTGTGAATTCGGGCCAAAGGGTTTATTATCAAACATATGTATGCGTCATTATCACGGTGCATTTGATCCTCTGTTATGGTACATCTTTTTCTATCTACATATACCAATATAATAATGTACTTTTCAAATAACGATTTATTAACTCTGAATCATGTCAATCTAGTTAAGATATGACATCTCAAAGGTGATGGCATATGCATTTTTAACGTGCAAGACACAGACTATTCTAAAGTCTCCGCGAGCATGATAAATTTGATGTGTGAGCAATTAAAACAAAAATCATTGTGACACATACCAAAGAAGACAAAAGCCATCAACATTTTATAAATAAGTTTTAGATGTAAATCTAGTTTAGTTATGACATCTTCAAATGTGATAATATATGTATTTTAACGTGCAAGACACCGAATATATCAAAGTTTCCGCAAGCATAATAATTTTGATTTGTTAAGAAATTTATTTAAATAAATGGAAAATATTAAAAAAAATTATGAAGGCAAATTCATCAACATTTTACTAATAAGTTTTATTCATGTATTGTTAAAGCTGCGGAAGCATCCTCCAGTCAGCCAGCCACCTTGTTGCCAAAATAAAAGAGGTAAGCTGGTGCCTCGCTGCCTGAAATAATCCGATATCTAAACGTAAGTGAGCGAGCGAAGCGATCGGGGGGAAAGGACACTTTATGATCTTGAACATTTCCTCACGAAATTAAACTGCAGTATGTAATATTTAGTTTTAATAATGTCCTTGTTGTTTCAAAATGTGATTTTATTATAACTTCATTTCTCTTGCGGTACCTCGGCTGCAAAACGATGGACTAGCCTTCATTTATACCCCAGGTACATCGCCAAACTGATCCAACATCGATCGATTCTTGACTTTTCTAACTTATGTTCGGTCTGTCATCGTTCTGGTGTTAGTCTCGTTAGTGTGACCGGGTCGGTAGTAGTTACTTCGTAATTATGGTAATTAATCTTGTCAGAATAGCAATGCGGACTGGATAAATTGTTCGGATATTATACAAAAGAATTCCAGTTTTCCGGCCATTATGGTTTGCCAGGCTGAAACTAATAGCATGTATTGTAACGGTCTATTGCGTGAAAAAAAAACCTGTATTGAAGATTAATTGAGTCAAGGGGTCACTTTGTTACGATTCAATGACATTGAATGAAAACAATATTGAATAAATAACCTTCAGATTTATTATGCTGAAATTGGACAAGTAAGGTTTAATCACACTAGATGTAATTTATTTATTCCGCCTCTCTCTCTCTCACCCTCTCTCTCTCTCTCTTTCTCCCTCTCTCTCTCTCTGTCCCTCTTCCACAAATATACACGATTATTTTGGATTTCTAGACTGACACGCAAAGATTTTCGAAAATTCAGCTGATGCAATACCCAATATCAGTAGCAAGTAGCATTGTCCATCATCTACTGATATATGTTAACATGAAAAGGGACTATTGCATAATCCGAACATGATTGTTGCGGAAAATACCATAAGCTTTTAAAAATGGCTATTCTTAATAATAATATTGATTGCTTGTTCGTTTGCTTTCCCTGACTACTAAGAAAGCATGTGTTTGCTTTAAAGAATGAAATTAGGGGCCGATGGCTTTAAGTCCTCGCCGAGGGACTTGGTAATGAAGATGTATGCCTTTACCAAAGGGCACACGCATCGACTCGGTTTCGAACCCGGGACCTCCCGGTTACGAGACCACTGTTCTACCATTGATCCATCGCACTCTTGCAATTGAAATGGTATTGGTTGAAAGATGATCTATCGGATTCAATTGAGTTCAGATTTTTTTTTTTTTATAATTATGTCACATTTCGCATTAAACATTTTTTGTATTGTTTACGAAAAATATAATGATAATTATACACAGCTATTTTAAATAAACCTATATACATGAATTATAATGTATCAAATCGCTTTGTGGCCTGTATCCTGGTATATTAAGGAACAAGTACAATTCGAAATGTGGATATGAGGAGCCTAAAGTAAGAGCAAAGCGTGTTGGTTATTGGTTCCAAAGTAAGTCTAAGAAAGCTGCAGGAACGAACAGAGAACAGTTTAAACAAAATGAAGTTACATACTGGCCATGTGATCTCAAAGACTGGAAGTGACCCACACTGTACATAGTGTAAAGTGGTTGATGACTAAACCAGGTCATTAATATATTGCGCTTTAAGTTTGATAGGATATTTTGTTGAAAGCAATTGGTCATTCTGTAATAAATGAATGAAATTCAATGTGTAACCTCGAACTTTTCCCTTGATCGCGTCTCGCCCTACGCCTCGGGGGAAAGATGGTTCCTTCCGAATTCGACTATAGATCTGAATTGACATGGTATTTATTAAAACGAGGGCTGGACGATATTGAATGTGCAAAGTGAAAGAACTAAAACATGAATCGTGCAAATTTGTGTAAACATGTTATACAATTATTGGGAAAGAAGGGGCGAGATGGAGCAATGAAAGAGAGAGACAAATGCGGGCGGGGTTGGGGGGCACATGGGGTTTGGATGGGAAGAAATAGATTGAGGAGAGTTTTTCTAGAGGAAAATTACATTTTCATTGCAAATGATATAAAATAGATTAGTTGATTAAATAACTGCATCAAACAAATACTTATAAACTGTTACGTCACAAGATACTAGTAATAAAACTAGGCTACTACTACTACTACTACTACTACTACTACTACTACTACTACTATCATCGCCACTACTACTACTACTACTATACATCATGATTATAATGTGAAATACATTTTAACAAAACAAAACAAAACAACATGCTAGGTAACCATTTGACACCTTGATGGAGAGAGGCAACTGTGGAAGGCCTTTTTCGAAGGGCGTACGAATCGTAAGTATAGAACCCTAAACCTTCTGATTGACAATGGATGAATCACAATGCTCCCATACCCAATTTAACCAAAATAAGTTGTCAGCAGTTTGTGAATAAGACATGAGTAACGACACCAAAGAAAGCTATTTAATAGGATGATATACATTGAGGTGTAAATAAAACGCATTGCTATACGGTGAAGAGTGTCAAAGAGAGATTAAAAGAGATTAGTCGTATGAAAGGTTGAGATAGACAGGCAGACATGAGGAGAGAATATGTATCTGAGAGAAATATGAATCAGAAAATATTATATAGATAAATGAACCGAGGGAAAGAGAGAGAGAGAGAAAGAGAGAGAGAGGGAGAGAGAGAGAGAGAGAGAGTGAGAGAGTGAGAGAGAGAGAGAGTGAGTGAAAGGGATGTATGCAAAACAGGGAAAGAAAAGTAGATAGAGGCAAGGATTCAAAATAAAAGAGTTAGAGAGAAACAAAAAGAGAAAGATAGAGAGAGAGAAAGAGAGAGATAGAGAGAGAGAGAGGGAACACAAACATACCGAAATCAATTTAAAGATTTTTACTCATCTCAGTGTAATGCTGTGTTTTCAGATTATGAAAAACAGTGAGAAATATGCAGTGAGAATAATAACTTGAACTGCGTGGGCATGAAAGCCCTACCCTTCTATACATCTATTGAAATCTTCTAAAGTCTATTGATACGAAGGAGGTAGAAAGGAAATATCTCTCTGCCCTGCCCGGCCAGACGTGACAATAATAAAAACCATAACAATGGAATAATACAATTTAAGCAAAGAAAAAATATTTCATTCGTGACGTCGCGCTATTATCTTTTTTTTTCTCTTCCACTCTCTTTTGTTCATTTTTTTTTAAACCTCCCAGCCTCGCTCTCTGACTGTACTAAGCGGTGCGAGGGGGCAAAACAAAGTGACAAAGAGGGGTGTGTACCTAACTGGTATAAACGAGAAGTTTCTGTGCAGTGAACCCGGTCTGGAAGCAAAAATCGGTGCGATTGTCTAAAGGGGTGTAGTGATTGGGGGTTAATACAGCCGTCAAGTGCACATGAGAAAAGTACCACGCCTCTTATTTGCTTGATGAGAATCTCGCTTTGGATCAATTTCTCGCGGATCCACATAAGCACTGTCTGGTAGTGATCTGAAGAGCTCTCTTGCTTACACAATTCAGCTGATCTCGTTTCGAAACATTTTTCTTGACATAAGCGGCAAGAAAGTGATCATCAAATACATGACTTTGTACTTAATCCTCAGGTACCGCTATTGTTTCTCTTTCATGAGCAAATCATTACGAGATACTACTTTACACCCTGCGACATTTGAGAAGAGGATTTAACAGATTGTAAGGCGTGACGCCATTTTTACATTTCCCACCGGGGGACTCTTGTAGGAGATATCATCAGCACAGTACACCGAAATGGCTGAGATGAGATTGATTTTAGTGATTTTCTGCTTCCTGGTGCCATTGGTTGTTTCACAAGGTGAGAATGTTATTGTAGCTGCTTGACAGCTCATTGATATATTCGCACAACTAGGATTCCAAAGTGTGCGAGTAAAAAAACGGGTAAAGATATCCTGTGCTATTATGTATATATAACGGTTGAGGATGTTTCAAATGTAAGCTCTCGTTACTATGTTAATGTGTTTTCGTTCGTTTTACTTACGATAGCCATATATTGTTATAAGGTGACTTAATCTCATTTCATTTCGACAGTCATATGTGTTATCAACCGTTTGCTAAAATATAAGCCATGCACATATGCAATAATTGTGTTAATACGTTACCTTAAAAAGGAATACAATGATTGTTGAAAAGTTTAGGATTTGTACGTTATCTAACTCTTGTATCGATCGATTAGTAGAATTCTTAGATATGTTCACTAATTGGGTTATGCATGTCTTTCATTAGAGGTGAATGAATGTAATGAAACTCCAACTTCAGCTTCAGCTCCAACTTCAATTTCAACTTCAACTCCAACTTCAGCGAAAAAATTGTATACAGGTGGTTCCAATATATAACGCAAAGCCAATTTTAGAAAAGCTAAAATTATGACAGATTAGGAGGAGAGAGAGAGAGAGAGAGAGGGAGAGGGAGGGGAATGTGAAGGTGGGAAGGGAGAGGGGCTGGGATAGAGGCGTGTCGATAGTGAGAGCTAGATATAGCGAGAAACAGAGAGAGATAGAGAAAGAGAGAGAGAGAGAGGAAGAGAGAGAGAGAGACTCTTATAAACATAGGGCAGAAAATGTGCCATGAGGGGAATTATGTATGCACCCAATTTTGTCCTTTTTTTTGTTGTTTTACTTAACACGGTAATATATTGCCTATTTTGGAAGCAATTTGTTTACATGCTGACCCTAATTGCAAAATATCTTACACAAGTTGGGTGAAAAAAAGAGCTCAAAGTTGGCTGGATACGTGATCAACCTCGTGCTGGGCAAATATGTACCGAGTTTTGTGTTATTAAGTGACAGAGAGAGAAAGAGAGAGAGAGAGAGAGAGAGAGAGAAAGAGAGAGAGAGAGAGAGAGAGAGGGGGGGGGGTACATAGCACCGAATAGAGACTGATAGTCACACACACATAGCTAAAAGGACAGTCAGAGAGAGAGAGAAAGAGAGAGAAAGAGAGAGAAAGAGAGGGGGCAGACAGAAAAGGTGAAATAAAGGTAGATAGAGATTGGATATGGCACCCTTCACGGTCTGATCACACCTCATCTCTCTGAAATAATTAAAAAAACATATCAAGCAGTCTAAGCCACATCCGCCGATTTATACCAATGGGGCAGGCAGTGAACAGTGAAAGCTTATTTGTTGGTTTCAAAACAGGTTCCCTATTATTATGCTTTTTCATTTTCATAGGGCCTTTGTTATTATTTTCAGGAATTTCAGACAATGAAAATGTAAAGGAAAAAAGAAACAGAAGAAAAGACTGCAATGTTTTTTTCCAATAATACATCTTTGATATTTAATGGCGGGAAGATTTGTGGCTCAGTAGATGGAGCATCTTTTTTCGGAAATGTGTGCCCCGGGTAAAACACGAATACAATTTTCAAATGAACATATAAAGGGTAGGAATAGTCAACTCGCATCCTGTGGTTGGGACTTTAAGCTGTCTAGAAATACCTTGAACGAAAACATTTTTTCGTAGTGCTTTAAACGTGATCTAATCAATTCATATAATTGTCAAAAGATATGAATAGTTACTTAAATAGGATACTCTTAATAAATAGATGCTCAATACTCTAAAACAAAATTACTCTGGAAACGAAAAGAGTGACAATGGTTGAATATGTATATACATGTAGACGTATATATATATATATATTTCCACTACTACTAAATCAACGTGTTGCCATAAAATGACGCAACAATGCTTAAGAAGAGAAGATTCATGCTTTATTTCAAACAGTTGGGTTTAGGGCATGAATCTTCTATTCTTCATCATTATTTGCGTTTTATATAAATGCGAGGATGCTTAACTTCAACAATATTTCGACGGCGTCTCTGGATGTTGGATAGGCGTGAAGAATGATATCAGGACCTCATCCTTTAAAGGTAAAGACCAGTATTGGAAACGCCCCAATTTCAAAAAATGAAATGGAAGCTCTCATTACCAATCATGTGAAAGAATATATTTTGACTAATACATGACGATAACAAATTTGCCGGGAAACCGCCTACTAATTCATATATTTGGTAAAATTGTTTCTCTCATGGTCGTGTGAGAGATATAGGGTAGTCCCATATACATCTTTCTGTGTATGGTGCTTGTAACTTTACGAAGAATGGGCCAAATTTCTTATAATTTTGATGATTCCAGAACCTTGCAGATGCTAGATGCTAGATGATCAACCTTTTCTGATCGATTCCACAACGTTTCTTTTACAATGCAATCGCATGACCATAACTGGTCTTTACCTTTAACGTATATATGTACCGTATATATAATAACCAACAGGAGGCAAGTTCTATAATATTATGAATAAAAAAACGCCTTATGTCACCACATTTTGTCTGATGCATCATTCGTTTCTACCCCCTTAAATACAAATATAAAAACGTTATCATCAGATCCACTGAATAATACTTTTGCTTATTTCTTGATTAATTTAGCATATTTAGCCGGGGTATCCTGTTCAGTACACACAAGTGTGGTCCACCAAAGCCCTGATACAAAAACACACGTGCATTTAAAGATTCATGTAAATGCATAAAAATACAATACAGACTAAATTAGTAAGCACATTAGCACAGCTAAAAGAACATGCGTAACCTCAGTGGTAGGCCTTCCCTATGACTTTAAAATCTGAACTTACATCGCATTGGGGCTTTCTTATTTTAGGTTCTGCTTCCGTCTTCGATCCTACCCCTTTGTTACCAATGGTAATGGGATTTGACGTTTGCATGGTAATCATTTCCTTATCAGTAAAGATGTTTGTCTTCATTGTTACGCTCAACATTATTATGAGTAGCTGAATAGCCGTTGTTACAGAGATTCATTATAAATACCTTTGTAAAAGGTATATGGTTTGATATAACACTCTGATGATATGAACAATATCAAGCCGCAGGCCCGGCTTTGGACGAGGAATGAAATTCAAAACCTTTGAAGTATACGTCAGCCCCGAATCATTGTTCATGTTCAATATGTGCGGGTGTGGGTGGGGTACTACACGCCAATTCCATAACATTCTCGATGGGCCCTAATATTGGCGGCAGACAATTTCATGTTCAGCTCTTCGAATCTGTGTATATAGAATAAAGAACTTCATATGATGTATGAGTAAATATAGAATGCAATTATTTCATAATCGTCCATACCACCCAAAGTGGTTCTATGCAATAAGGCATATTAGAAAATAGATCTAGATTCAAAATGACTCCGAGATTTTCGAGTGAGGCAATAGAGATATATCATGTCAATGTTATGGCACCACTCCTATTCATCTTAGCAAATATTAAATATTTACCCAGCGAAATGGCTGTGTGTCCTGCGCCTTCTACAGATAGTTAAGATGTGTGAGAAGCGATATGAACAATGCTTAGACTCCAGCAATGGAATTCAGACATGACGAAAAGGAAATATGTACATTTAATCCTTTTCTCTTGCTTCCATTGTTGGCGGAGGGTTACAAGAAGTAAATAAGGGGTGAAGATGAACCAGGTTCAGCATTCTTGGGGAAGGGCGGGACAAAAATTGTGGCCTACGTCATTTTTTCATAATTTACATCCAATTGTGGAAAAGAGCGAATCAACCGAAGATGTTCTGAGTAAATGTATGGCCAGACATGTCTTGTTTAACTTATTAAGGCCCCCTCGTTAGGGTAGTCATCATTATTATCCCTTAAACATAATAATATTATGTTAACAGTTGAAAGGAGAAAGGTAATAGTTTATAATTTCTAGAATATTTTGTTTAATCATTTTAAAGGCATTGTTTAACAATGTTTCCAGTTTTACAAATCTGAGTTGCATGACATTACGTGTTATCAGTGTATGTGTTATTGTGTAATATAGAAGCCCTACAAATTGTGCTTCAAACGATCATGAAGTGCCGTTAAAAAAAACATATTTGAGTGACAGGTTTTATCAAACTTATTTTCCCCAATAAACTGTAGTGTTACAACAACTGTTGGGAAAACGGTTTTTGACATTTCGAATTCCAATCATAAATATCTTGATAATCAGACAATCGATCGGCTTGTAAAGAGTCGTGGGGTTCCTGACTGACCTAAAGTTTTATAATTATGATTGCAGTATGAGCTAAATACGGGAGTGTGTTTATAATCTGAGACAAAGATACCCAATCCCTTTAAAGCCAATGTGAGTAACACTTTCATTTCCATTGATAACAGATCCCGTACGAAAATTTGATCTGTTGACAATACATGTTATAATTGTACTCAATACAACTGAAAACTTGTGCTTTTAGTTGGTAGCCGATCAATTTATCAAAGAAACAATTTGTTTCTTCTTTAAAAACCGAAAGGAGGAAGCAATTGAGGAACTAGAAGAAAAAAATGATCTTTTAAAGTTGAAAACACTTTTTGAAATTTAACAATTCACCTATCACCTAGCAACTTTGGTATAGGTACGAAATTACACTTCAATCACTGTAAATAAGATTAGAAAGACTTTCAGAAAATCAATTATCGGGTAATTTCAATCGCTTATTTCAAAAGGTGATATTCGCCGCTCTTTAAATTAATATGAAATGCTTTCTTGAAAGTCTTTGATAATAGCGCAAAAGATCGGTCGGCCCAACCCCCCTGCCCTACCGGATCTACGATTGTACAAAGCCTTGGGGATTTATTGATGTAGTTCCCCATTCCATTTTCTATCGAAAATGAAATAGATAATTGAATGAATCGTAATGACCTACTAGGAAAATTTGTATCGGTTATTGAAACATTCTTAATGCCTTTTCAGGTTCAGATAAAGTGCAGTAAACCGCTGTAACAAAAAAACAAGCCGCCGCCAATGCCAAGTGTTAGATCTCATCCGTAATACAAACTAGTGTATTCCATACTGTGTGGAAAGCGAAAAAATATGAAATTAAACGTGGAATTTTGGCGCGATTGTGTGGGATCTCATATTAAATAGACATTTAGATTTCAATCTTTTGTCTGAATTTGTGTCATTGTTACGAAGTGTTTATCAGCACATAAGTGCAGTGCTCAGTTGTAGTGCCACTCTTTGCACCCTTTTCAGAGTCCACTATTTCGGTCCTGAACTACAAGCGAAATTGTAAAGCAATCAAAGAACTGTCGCATTCCTACGGTTAAGTGACCCGAAATGTTCCTCTTTTTAACGAGTCGCCCACTTTAGGGTCAAAGTCATTTCAAATTTAATTCAAGGTCTTCTCCCTGCTTATACAATAAGTTTTATAATTCATTTTCGTGCGTTCTATCTTAATACTCCTGTAGTTCGATTGTGTGCAATGCAGACGCTTTGATATGATGGTATCCTGTGCGCCTGTGGTTTCAAGTAGATTTGGCGCCATATAGATGTAATCGATTTGTATTAATTACAATAATAAAAATAATATAGAGTATTATAATGCACCAACTCCACATGAATAAAGTGCTAAAGGCCCAAACGAACAGCGGGTACCCCAAAATACACAATAATAAGATAAGTTAGATAATAGATCTAAGTAGTACTAAACAAAATGTCTTTAAAGTTAACTTTTGAGGGCACTATTGCTATATTTGTTTGGTTTCATTGAAGAATACTTAAACTGCATCCAATATATTACGGTTGACGTGTATGTAATCATGTCATAGATTGCTGGCCGGAAAAAAACGTTGCTAGCGTCTTGAACCATTTTTGTAGTAATTCGTTATTAGACTGTTGGAAATCAAAATCTCCTATAATCTAACACAGTTTACAATTAGTAATTTAAAGCAGGTTTAGGGACGACACAATCCGAGAGAAAAGAACGTGTGTAGTTTAAAATGTTAAGTTGTATTGTTTTAAAAAAGGGAGAAAAAAAAGAAGAAAAGAAAAAGGAAAAAAGGAAAGATGAGCAAATTGACCAATCTGATAAACTGATGAACGGAATACTTGTAATAGTCAGCTTGGATGTTTTGGCGTCTACGTGAAACACAAGTCTATATCCAGAACTTATATATTAATCTTATAAGCGACACATTAAAAATCATCTTTGCGTTTCTGTAAAAAAACATCTTGCTGTGTATATAATAACAGAACAATTGATACACCTCTGCAAGAGGGTGTTAACATAGTTGCGTCTTTGTATTCGAAAAGCTTGATCGAATCCGATGTCGACAGGTCAATGAAATTCAAAATACAATCAAACTGCATATCAATGTGGATCGTGTCCGAATATATTTCTAGATCGAGTGACGTTGTGGTACGTATAAAAGGTTTCTCCTGAACGAATTATTTGCAAAGTTCACCATCAGTTCACGTATCCAGTCAACTGTACATCCTCTTCACTTATAAATATAGTTACAATGGTATGTCATGTTGAGAGCAGTTCATTTAAGTCAAGTTTGATAGTTTATTTAATGTTCATGTTCACTATCATTACATTAATTTAGACATTGGTAATGGTTATGTTTATAATCTTGAATTAATTTGAATTTGTTTTTGTTTGTCAGATTGTACGCCAACTACTTGTGACAATGGAGGCACTTGTGTACCAAGACCATCTGGGGGCGTTCCAATGTGCTTATGCACTCTTAGTTTTCACGGCGAAACCTGTGGTGAAACTCATGATCTAGGAGGTAAAACTAAATATTACTTATATATATTTTCATTATAATCGACAAACCAAAATCAATGGAGCATATGCATACTTTGGTTGTATTCCTATTTAGCCATAGACATTCATATGGGCAGATTCAGAGGGGGAAAGGGCACATGCAAAGCCGTTAAAATCATTATTGACCTGTTAACAAGTATTTCAATTTGTGCATAACTCTCTCCAGAACCCCTGGTTTAGAAATTGCAATATGGAAAGGTTGAAAATGTATACTGAGAGGCGCTACCGCATTTAAAGGAGGGGCAAGGATGACAGTTTGCCCCACCTGGCAGATTTCCAATCAAGAAAAAAAATTGCAGCAACTTATTTGTGTAACAACTTAATAGTTAGCAGGATAGAGAGTCATTATAAGTGCAGAAAACATGAAATAGTCGTATTCCCAAAATGATTAATTTGGGGGAGAACCACTCATAAAAATGGTTCCCGTACTAAAACGATATGGATGAAATGTTGAGAACTGTTCCCCATCCTGGGGCTAAAGTCTGGCTAAGCCACCTTTGCGAGGTATATGAAACATACGATCAAAAGAAAAAGAAGGTGACCCAGTCGTGCTGAAAATCATAATCACCGCGCACAATTTATTTTATAAGATTTACCAAGGCTCATCCTGATAAATCCTTGGATTTACTTGATAAAGGCTCATAGCCGTAGTTACAGTAGTTGTTATTGATGCCGATAAATGTTACAAAGAGACAACAAGTTTTAATTAACGCTATATTCTTGTCAATAAAGCCTTATGATAATTTCAGTTGCATGGTATACAGAGAGAAGTTGATATATTATAAAGGCCTACGTTTGGATTTTCACGATTATCCTTTGAACATTTTACACAGCAAACTGCGGTGAGGATTTTTTCAACGAGACTAGAGGAGATCTTCTCTCACCAAACCACCCGGATCAGTATCCATCACGGCGAAACTGTTATTATTTTGTCTACTTTCCTGGAGCCCAGAAGATCCGCCTTGTTTACAACGTTATAGATATCGAAGCAGGGAAGGACGATATTTACATAGGAGGTGGCCCAACCGCTAGTATCGACGCCGCGGTAAGACAAAAATGACGTCAATGGTAGATTGGAAGGGTTGGGGGGGGGGGGGGGGGGGGGGGGTTAGGTTCGTTGAATGATATGTAGACGTGAAATAGTACAGTCGTTAATAACCTCCCACCAATTACTACAGAAATATTGCAACTGTTTTAATATCATAAAGAAGGACTTCATAACATGAATTCATTGTATATAGGAATACATGCGACCAAAAACTATCCCAGGTAACAGAAGAAAAAAAGGCGGACCTACAATTTGTCCGGGGTATATTTCTTTTTTCTTTTTTTTTTCTTTAAAATTAATCATGGGAGAATTCGGCCAGGGAAGGCATCCAAACCGATATCCTGAACCCTCCACTGTTCATGAAATTGAAACTATTGGCATTTATTAATTCAAACTGTGTCAATCATTTTCTCTAGACATCTTTGGCGTCTTACAATGGCTTGTACGGCACCATCGATGATCCTCTTCCTCCTCCTCTGGATGTTTCAAATGATATCGTGTGGATTTCGTTCATTACCGACAAAAATGATCCTAATGGGCCTTTTGCTGGATTCAATATCACCTTCATGGTTGGTGAGTATCAAGGCCTCTTTGGGGGATTTATTTCATCTTATTCTACAAGTAATGTTGTCTAAGTTGTCTGCATTGCAGTGAAAGAGCGTAGTAGCCCATTCACGCAAACCAGACTGGCCAAAGGAATATATTACCCCGAATGGCAAAAATATCGGTCTGGTTGGACTCAGGGTTATATCAGTTTTGCTTTGAGACTGAGGTATAAGACATGCAACATTTTTGTCTTGTTTTTCTTGTTGTTGTTTTAATTATAATTACCCTTTTTTGGGTGTTTCCCTCGTTACCAGGAAGCCTCGAAGAAAAATGGTGAAGTTAATCACTAAAACTCTCCAAGTATAACCAACTGGGATGTGCAAGTGTATCATGCACTTGGGTTTTCCCCTTTTGTCTATAAAATGCCAATTTTAATTTTTTTTTTTTATCAACATTGGTAAATTGTTAAACTGACAAGAAGAATAATTGGTGCCAATTTGAGAAGACAAAACGGATAGGACATGGAGAATAATAATGTGAACTACTATGGAAAACATGGGGTGCTCTACGCTCTTAACCTAGGGATTCCCCTAAGCACAACACCTTCATCTTACGTCTTATCCTAGGGACGGGGTGATTTCAAAAGTAACCTGTAACTGTTATCAAACACTTTCGGCTTTAATCCTTAGCCTGGGCGCGGCTGGACTTGAACCCCTGATCAACAAGTAGCCGATGTAGCAAGTAGACTTGAGACATGGCTCCATTGCTCATTTGACTTCAAAAATAGTTCAAATTATTCTTTCTGTCAATCTGTTGGTCGATTGAATCAGGTGTCTCCGAAAATCTCAAGTAGGGTTCGCCCCATGGCCTGGTGGATAAGACGTTTGGAGCTAGGGGCATGCCTTGGATTCCCGACGAAAGCACCTCTTTTTATCCCCAAGTAAACTTTTGCGAAAATCACCCATAGAGGACAGCAATTTGGAAAGTGATTGAGCTGCACAACCACCAGTCTCTCGAACCCTTTCGCATTGTATACATCTGGCATTATTTACATTTATCGTAGGTTTCTCTTGAATTTGTGAAATGTTATTTCCTGTCATTACCTTTGCTTCTAATTCATAGATGATAATGTATGTGTGCTTAACAGCAATCCCTGTCCAGCTGGCTTTTCATGTGTGGATTTGGATTTCGATTATGCTTGCCAAGGTTAGTAAACTGTTGAATTAGATTAAACGAAAATGTAATAGCTTCTTATATTGCCCATATATAGCTAGTGCTGATCTAAACGAATGATAATCCTCAGTTTCTATACAACATAGCTGACAACGTCAGATAGATGGGACCTAGCTAATCACCAAGGCAGTGTTTCACGAAACTGTCATAATGGTTTTAAGTACAAGTTCACCGACAACCCGTGTATGAAAGTTAACACGCGTTTCAGCTGGATGTTGGAGAACTTGTATTTGAGACGGTTTTGTGAAGCAAAGCACTGAGTGCATAATTTGAATATTGATGATTTAATCGGGCAATTAATATGCATATGGGATTTAATTAGCAGAGAATTGTATATGTGGTCACTGTGTATTATTAACAGTAATACGGAGAATGAGACTCGGATCATACGGAGGGTCGGATACGATTGTTTGATTTTTAGACTATTACACCTGAAAGTATTCATATTACTTAACGAGTAGGTAATGTTATTGTAATGTAAAGTCTTGTAAATCCCCCGTTTGTTTTAAAACATGCTATGAATGTCTTTTTTACATTTTCGTACCGAGAAGATTGTTTTCCTTTATCAAGGATACTCCTATTTCATTGTCCTTGAAAAAAGAAATATGAAACATTATTACATTTTAGTGTAAAGTTGATTTTTGTCTAGTGACAGTTGATTTGAAATTCTCATAGCTTTCATCATTTTAATTTCCAAGCACGTATTATTTACAATTAAAATACAAATTGTTGGCAACATAAAGCCGTAATTTTCCATCTTTCACACAATTCACAAGACTACATGTAGATCGCCCTTGAACCACAATACTTGAATCTTTGTACCATGAAATGGTTTTCAAAAACATAAATCAATATGTGTTTTTTTTCTACTCGGATTATGTTATATAGAAACAGACATGATCATAGAACGATTTCTAAAATCCGTTAAGAAGTATTGAAATTAATCTGGTTTTACTTTTCTTCTTGACAGAAATCGACGAATGTATGAATGATCCCTGTATAAATGGTGGCTCTTGCACAGATCTTGTTAACGCCTACAGTTGTAGTTGTCCTTCAGGCTACGCCGGTGACCGATGTGAAATACGTACGTATATAGTTAGCTACAGTCTGTTAACTTTTAAGTTTAAATCGTGACTTTACAATCAGGGTCGTGGCCATACATTTCTTAAAGGAGGGAGTTCTGTCGTAGTTTGGAGAAAGCTTGCCTACGCCTTTTAAGCAGCTATCGTCTGGGGGGATTAATCTTTCGTTTAATCATTCTAGTAGAACATGTATAATTTGTTTCCTTGGTTATTATGGGTGATACTAAGGTTGTTATCAAGATTACCATTATTATTGTAATTATTAATATTATCATTAATATTATAATTCATATTGCTCCGATTGTCTCATTTTCGCTCGCGTGAACATTGCCAGCACAAACCACTGACCTCTACCTCCTGAACGGATCATCGCCCATTCCCATTCACTATACGTTACGTACTAAAAGGCTGTATTGTCTGACCGTTCATGAATATTCATGTTTTTGCTAAACTCGGCGAAATGTTTGCTTTTACTAAATGGAAAAATTACGGTGGGGGGTTGGATGAAATGGACATAATGAAATAGGCAGAAGTGATCTATGATAATTCATGCTTTTTATGTTTCGTGTGCTCGACCTATAATCTTCAAATCGCTTGGTAAACTGAGTCCAAAGTTAGACTTGTTTCACATGTGTATTATAGGCAATGACGAGTTTGCAACCTATTTTGAAAAATTACGGAGGGTGAACTTTCAAAAGTCAATGAGACATGAGGGCTCCAATGAAAGAGCTAGTGATAACGTACGTCGGGGTGGATGTGCTTTTCGTTTAAACAAAAAATGAATTTTTAACGATTTTTTTAAAAAAACGTCCATAGGCTAACATGTTAGGCTGCTGAATCTGACCATGCTCTGACGATAGGGCGTTGTGAAATGAGACTAAACGGAGCCATATGGATATTATTATAGCTATTATTTTATATTATAGTTATTATTATTGTAGTTATTAATATTTGTATCGTTATTTTTATTGTTAATATCATTATTATTATGATTATTGCTATTAGTGTAGTTATCATTGTTGTTGTTATTATTATTATTATGGTTAGTAGTAGTAGTAGTAGTAGTGGTGGTGGTATGGTATTCTTGTTACGATCATCATCATCATTGCTATTATTAATATCATCACAACTACCATTGATGTCTTTTTTTTCGCTTTTTTTAACAACAGTGATTAATCCTTGTATCAGCGGGCCTTGTGTTGCTGCCAATACACGGAATTGTGTTAACAACGTTACATCATACCAGTGCGTTTGTGTCCCTGGTTATAACGGTGTCATGTGTCAAAACGGTAAGTTAAAAGGGGATGGTGTCGGATTCCACATGAGAGCCGATTACTATGCGTCTTTAATCTTTAGTAATATTGTGTTTTACAACTACAGAGCATCACATAATAGCTGAATGAGCCAAGTAGCCTTACATCATGATCTCAAAATCAGCAACAGCTTTAATTTTATTTTCGAATCATGGGTGATACCCCCCCCCCCCCCCCCCCCCTCTCGCGACACCAAAAGAAACTCCACATGAGACACGAAATATAGAGAAAGACGTTTAAACATCTGCGTATAATGTATTTTGTACCAGTTGAACAGAAATGTAGTATGTGTAATGGATTCCACAAGGTTGAATTCAAAGAATAGTTTACCACAAGTCCGTATTAAACAAGCCTCATGTTATAATTTTTTTGGAAATTTGGTAAAGAACGACTTCATGACCAACGGTCATTTTGACAATTTGCTTTACAGAAATCAACGAATGCACTTCCGATCCATGCAGGAATGGTGGCACTTGCACTGATCTAATCAATTCGTATAGATGTACATGTGTTGCTGGATACACCGGGCCGCTCTGTGTTATAGGTATGTGTTGTTTGCAAACCAGGTTTCAGGTTCGGGTATGTTTGTCATAAATGCAGTCCCTTAGTTTTGGACATAGTGTCATCCAATCATGCAATAGTCATTAGCAGAAGACTGTGAATCTATATTTCACTGAGGTAACAATATATCCTGCATTTGGTTTAGTCCTGGCCTATTATGTCTCATTTGGGGGGAAAGTATGATCAATAAAGTAAAAATTAATGAAAATCGATATACTGGTAATCCACTTGATATTTTAAACCCACGCTGGAAAAAAATAATTATCTTCGGCGAATTTTACCTGATGATTTGGATTGAATTCAATTCCAAAGGAAATTAATAAACCCTTCAAAAAAGTTTGGAAACTCAAGTTTAATTGATTATATCTCTCTTGTTATGGCATAATCATCTCTGAGTTTATAATCTTTAGAGAGTGTGTTTATTCTTCTTTAAAATGATACCCCACTGATATTCAATGTACATTACATCAAAATAAGGAACAAGGTCAAAAGAGAAAAGTTGCGAATTGGACTGCTCCTGTTACCCTCCTGACATACTTGTTCTGTACTTATCTACACATACTTTTCGTTCCATAAATGACACGTATAGATTAGTAATTCCAACATCAACTGTTTACGCTGCCGTAATACGATTTGGTGTAGCTGATTTTAGAGTATGGAACAATAGAACATCTGTCAACTTAAACAAAACTTTTTATGTCTTTTCAATTTTTGTTTAAAAATTGTAAGCACTATTGTCCTTTTAGTCATATAGCTCAGTATAAACGACCCTAAGTATTGCAATTATAATTATTACTACATGTACAACTCTCCGCATTGATAAGCTAGTGTCTTTACCTGACCTGTATTTTGTTCATCGCCCTTGCGATATTGTTTAAATAGTTGTAGTTTTATGACTTTCCATTTTAATCTTGATTTTTCCCAAGATATCAACGACTGCAGTCCCAACCCGTGTGCGAACGGTGGGGTTTGTACGGATATGGTCAATAGCTACAGCTGTCAATGTGCTGCCGGATTCGAGGGAACAGACTGTAGAACAAGTAGGTTTGGGGCCATATTGAATTTCTATATTTCTTGGAAATTTTCTCCGAGCTCAGAGGTTTATTGCAAAATTTCCCCCACATATTGTATCTGCTATCTGCCAGTCTAGTACAACCTTCCAGTGTTATTCCAATATACGGTAGGTGTTTATGTTCTTATCCCAGTTTGTTTTCGGCTTCCCTCTAGGTCTAGTACCTTCTACTTTTCCTTCGAGCAAATATTTCAAGATACTTTGATGTCTTTTAATTTAATATGGTCTAAATACTTTACCATTCTTTCTGTTAAAAATATTCCAATATTTTTATTTAAGGCCTGCCAAATGCAAAGTTATTTTGTTAGTTTTCGAATCTTTCAATAATATTCTCATCATTCACTTGTACACCAACATATCAAAAGATGTGTTTTTATACTCGATATTATTTGTAAATGTCCGTGATTATGTTCCCTACTATGAAACAGACCAGACATAGTAATTTAATTCATTTTAAGTTGAATAATTTACATGAATAATCCAATCTCTAAGGTTAAGTTTAATATTAGTGTACATTACAATAGGAGCGAATTTTGGAAAGTTGGTACATACATTTCATTGCCCGGCCTACCACATACTTGTTAATCAATAAACTGTCTAATTGATTTCCTAGTATATCATTGATTCTACCCCCCCCCCCCCCTCCCTCTCTCTTTCTTTCTCCACCAATCTATCTATGTCTCACGTTCAATTGTTCTTCTTTTGATGGTCCCACAATCTCCACAAAATAAAAAGCCTTTGAATCTCATAATTTGTTTAAAAATACCTTTTCAGTCTATCATTCCAATAATATTAATGTAAAGGATAAAAATTCCTCTCAATTATGATGAAAAGAAAGATTTACTTTGATCGTTCATTTAAATGAAGAAAAAAAATACAATTTTAAATGTTAAACTAGGAATGGCAATTTTTTGCATGCATCTGGAAACAAACCATTATTTCGAATCTACATAAAAATATGCTGACCACAAGTAGCCTTGTTTCCTCGAATTACTTTAACCAACCAAAATCTACATGGAAATCCGTCTACATGTCTTAATCAGCCTAATTCTTTTTTCTGTTTACTTTATCTTGAATGATTATCATCTATTCATGTCTGGTTTGATTTGGATTGAATTGAATTGTAGATATCAATGAATGCGTCTCAAATCCCTGTCGAAATGGAGCAGTCTGTACGGATTTAGTCAATGGATTTCAATGTACCTGTCTCCCTGGATACACCGGAACCACATGCGCTGGAAGTAAGTAAACCCAACTCTTCAGGTTCTGCATTGACTTAGCCTTTAGAATTAAATCATCAGCATATAACATGTTCTATAACACATCTTTCTTTACTGATTCTGATTAACATAAATCGTAGTAGCGAACAGTGGATACAGGACTGATTCTTGATATACACCTACTCCAACATGGATACTCTAACATGAGCACCCACTTCTAGATCCCACTCTAGTCTGTGTATCTTAATGCCATTACAGGCCTAACCAGACCTCCAGGCACCATTATTTAGTGGATTGCCCATTCTATAACAGGTCTAGGTACTCGATTAAATGCCATCCCCAGATCCACAGAACACATGAACCACGCTTTCATGTCATTTATTCTGTTCTTAATGAAAGTAACTATATTATATATATATAAATAATGATTTCCGAATTTAAATTATTCAGTTATTCGATGTAATCAAATTTAATACATACGTCTTTGTTGAATTCCTAGTTATGAATTATGTAATTTACTCGGTACGAACAATTCTATTTCAATTGTCAGAATGCACATTGCATACATTAAATTACGGTAACTGTTGTTAGGTAGGGCTAGTCATAATGTTTGTCTAACCGAGCAACAACTCTTGTAATCAATTTGCATTTTGACTAGTGAGATACAATGAAATAAAAAAAGGTGAATGTAATGTAATAGCTCGTCACTAGGTAATTGTGTATACATTATTAAATACATTTTTTAAATGGTTTGTTCTGAATACAGATATTGACGAGTGTGAGAGCTCACCTTGTCAAAATGCGGGCACCTGTATTGATCGTGTAAACGGCTTCGATTGTGACTGCCCGGCTGGATTTACAGGGGTCTTGTGCGGAATAAGTAAGGAAATCTCATCATCCCTCATAAGCTCATATAGATATCAACAGTAGAAGTAGTAGTAGTAGTAATAGTAGTAGTAGTAGTAGTAGTAGTATTAGTAGGTAGTAGTAGTAGTAGTAGTAATATTAATAGTAGTAGTAGTAGTAGTAGAAGTAGCAGCAGTAGTATAGTAGTAGTAGTAGTAGAAGTAGCAGTAGTAGTAGTAGTAGTAGTAGTAGGTAGTATTAGTAGTAGTCGTAGTTGTGGTAGTGGCAGTAGTAGTAGTAGTAGTAGTAGTAGTAGTAGTAGTAGTAGTAGTAGTAGTAGTAATAGTAGAAGTGGTTGTAGGTGTTGCACCACAATTTCGATTTATGGTTTTCAGTTGAAGAGAGTCTGGGTTTTGGAACAATAAGTTTACACTTTGTTAGTTGTTTTATTAATAATTTATTCAATTTATCGGTGGTTTTGGTTCATTAACTTAATAATGCAAAAGGTTCATGAGCATAAAGAACCAATCATTGAGCATAAAACATCCTCATTTCTATTGCGTTTCCAATTTTCCAGGATACAATGTTTGATGTTAGGCTTTTGCCAAAGAAAGGGGATAAAAGTGCATGCAAAATAATTAGAACATCGCAGTGCAATAATCATGATTATAGTAAATCAATGTTTCTTATCTGGAAAACTTTCAGGATCTTAAATGTTTGCTTTATTGTAAATAGCCTAGGCCTTAACTTCGACAAAAATCTAAGAGCTTAGTGGGTTACCAAGAAGGAAAATAGTTATCGGTAGGAACAAAATGAAGTGAACAATTTATCATAGTAGCTCCATTAACTTAGACGGCGGGATACTTATCATACACTGTTAAATGTAGAAGAGAAGATATGAATGACCTGCGCTATATTGATGGATATTTTATTAATCATTATTGTATAAAATTAAAAAAATATTGTCTATACATCTGTTTATAGATATCAACGAATGCGATCCGGATCCTTGTGTTTTTGGACAGTGCACGGACCTTATTAACATGTACATGTGTACATGTGACCCAGGGTTTACTGGTACCAACTGCAACATTAGTAAGTACCTTAACTAGCAGTATCTGTATTTCTTTCCATGATTGATAACGAACAATAAATAATAATATTGAACATGCAATGTTCATGTGGCATCGATCCCATATCTGCTGTATTAAAGGATGCCCTTTCATTCGACTTTTTAATTGGATTTTTTTTTCTTTCTTCAAATTTCAGAAGGTATTCCAAAGTTGATTAGTAAATCTCTCTCTCTCTCTCTCTCTCTTTTTTCCTCTCCATCTTTCCCCTTCTCTGTAACACTCTGTGTGTTTTTACACCAGGTTCAATGCATGCAATATACATGTTTAACAATACACATTTTGTCTGTTTTTTCTTGTATCACTTACCTTCGATTAGATATCAACGAGTGCAACCCAGATCCTTGCGTAAACGGTGGCTGTTCAGATTTAGTCAATGATTACGAATGTGCATGCAACCCGGGTTATACAGGACGTAATTGTGACATCGGTAAGGAAGTTGTTTTCAATATGACAAGTAAAACTATAGCTACTAACAATATTATTGGTAATGGTAGAGGTAATTATAATAATAACGATTATGATGATGATAAAAATAGTAATATAATGACAATAATGATACTAATGAATATAATAATAACAATAATGATTATAGTAGTAAGCATAATAACAATAATAAATATGATGGACCTACCGACATTAATTTCTATCTCTGATATATGTTATTCTTTGTAGCTAACCAGCTCATTTACATTCATGTTATATCTAAAGTAAGCAGTGATACAGCATTTGATCCGGTTATAATGATTTCGTCAAAAGTATAGGGTTTTGAGTATGGTTAGGTTATCTTAATGGTAACATATCGTGTTTGGTCCAGGTTTAAAGTATAGAATTCGGTTATATTAGGAAATTGACCGCGTACTAATAACTGTTGCAGGAACATGCGTCGTACAATCAAGTAAATTGAGCAATTTCAAGAGTGATTCTTGTTGTTTATTTCAGATATCAACGAATGTCAGTCAAGTCCATGTGAAAATGGCGGGTTTTGTGTGAACCAGGTGAACATGTATCAATGTAACTGCTTAGAAGGTTTTGATGGTGTCAACTGTGGGAATAGTAAGTAGTGCATCATTGCCACCTCACATTTAATCTAGAATCTGGACTTTTTTATTTTATTTTATTTCACGATCGCGATCATTCCTATAGCCGAAGATGTTGTGATCAATGAATATGTACACGTGACATTGATTAGTAGAGTTTGGCCAACCCACTTCGAGTTGGGCATAGCATGGGGTATACTGCTTTGTTGGGCAAGCACACAACAAAAGAATATACGCTATGTTCAGACCAAGTGAAACCAAGTTGGTCAAACTCTCTATTTAGAAGGGTCTGATCCGTACGACCAGCCTAAAAAGTGATTTTTCGCCTGGCTTACACAATCGGGTACCTCGCGATATCCGGCAGCTTACAAAAAGTAGGAGGAGATCGCTTGGATGTACATGTCAAAATAAATTGATTCAACAAAATTAAAACAAATACTGGTGGTGGTGATCATGTTGATGTTTAATTTTGCCGATGTATCCCGTTTATTGAACAGATATTGATGAATGTGCGAGTGGACCTTGCTTGAATGGAGCCACCTGTGTGGATCAAATCAACGGGTACATCTGTAATTGCGCTACAGGATTCCAGGGACTGACTTGCGGAGAGAGTAAGTTTTTCAGTCATAGATTCTTGGTTTTAGATCAAAGAACTGTTTTGTTGATTGCTTGTTTGATGACTTTTAAGAAAGCACGTTTATGTGTGTAAGCAAGCAACCAGGGACCGACGCACACATATTTTTGTTAAAGCGATACAACTGTTGGATGAGTTGATTCGTGGGCTTAACTGTTTGTTATGGTTGTGAATGTAGGTTGTAAACCGTATAAAGACACAAGTAGCCGGGATTATTAAAGAAAAAAAATCTCTTAACATAAATTAAATGTTTTGCTGCCATCCATCACATTGCTGAGATTGTTTAGCTTGTGTGTGGTAGTTCGATCTAGAGTTAAATATACGAAAATCATTTAGATAATTATAAAGTAAAGTATAGTATCAACTGATATTTGATGCATTTGTGCACGACACCATTCGGTTATAAAGTAAATTCAACTGAAGTCACTAATCTTCCAAAAAATGTCTTGAATGAGTCAATCATTTGTTATGTTAAATGTGTAATTGTTTTCAGATGTTGACGACTGTCAGACCGATAGTTGCAGCTTGCAGGGTGACTGTACTGACCAGGTCAACGGATTTATATGTACCTGCTTTCCTGGTTGGACTGGAACATTCTGCAGATTTTGTAAGTACCATCGGAACTTCGTTAGTACAATACCTGAGACGGCGGACACATGATTGTAGTAAGAAGGAGGTCGGGGGGGATTACCATTACAATGAGATGGAAATGATTTTGGTTCCAAATTGAAGTTGAAGAAAAAGTGATTTATATTATTACAAATCCTGCTCTAAGGGAGTAAAAAGCAACAACAAAGAAAACCTCCATAGAACAAAAATATTAAAAAGACAATAGCAAGTAAAACTGAAATTGAATACTGATGGGTAAATTGCTTCGTGTAGTAATGTTCACTTAATTCTCAGAACAACTGATTATTGTGTACCGTCAGTCTAAAATAATGTTGGTAACATTTTACCCATGTTGGGTAAAAAAAAAAGGGGAACACGTATAATTGTACGCTAGAAGTAAATCCGCTATTGCGTAAGATTGAACCCAAGTTGAGCAAAAATGTTACCAAATTACCATGCATGTTCCAATTATTACAAATATTGGCAAACTTGTGATCACTATTTTCCAAAGTATCCGACGGTTCGTAATAACCCAAGGTGTAACGAACCGATTAAACCTGCTGGAAATCACAATCATAGAAAGAATTCTCACACATAGAGGTAAATAATTATCGTATCCGGACACCTACCCCCTGGACAACCACCCCGGATAACCACCCATAGGAAAAACCACCCTCTCGGACAAATACCCCCTAGGATAACTACCCCCTAGTGCAACCACCCTCTAGGACGAATACCCCCTTTAGGACAACCACTCCTAGGACAACTCCCCCGGACAACTACGCCTAAGACAACTACGCCCCACACAACTACCCCCTAGGATTACCATTCTCCAGGATAAGTACCCCCTCGCAACTACCCCCTCGCAACTACCCCCTTGGGCAACTGCCCTCTAGGACATATACCTCATTGACTTCAATTATCAATCGGGGGTAGTTGTCCTAGAGAGTGGATATCCTAGGGGTGCTTATCGGGAGGGTGGTTGTCCAGGGGGTAGAACTAATGAATATATATGAACGATTAGACCAACGTCTTGACATTTGTACGAGTCTTTGATATTCTACTTGTTATTATCCACAAGACGACTATTTCTGGAGAAGCTCGAAATCTCGAAATACAAATCATATTGAATAAACGTATGGCCTTTTATAACTAATTCTGCCTGCAGCCGTCGATGATTGCAACCCGCAGCCGTGCATGAATGGAGGGAATTGTGTAGATGGACATCAATCATTCACTTGTAACTGCCAACCCGGCTACAGTGGAACCCTTTGTGAAATAGGTAAGTCTGTTGTGAGAGGCATCTGGTTTATTAACTTTTAGTTAGTATTTACAAATTTATTTCATTTGTTTAATTATTTTACCGACAGGTTTGCAATTTCGAAACACTAATTTCCTACACCAAGGGATTAATAATCCAGATAGTGAAATATATTATTTTGCTAATTTGTTTGCATTATTCCTGAGGTTCGTTTATCCAAAGGCTCATAACTTCAAAAAATAAAAAGGGTAATTATTTGAGAGGTTCGTAAGTCCGAAAATAAATTAGGGTTCATAATTCCCGACTAAAATAGGATTCGTTATTCTTAAAAGCCCTACAAACGACACAATCATGGCAACGTTCTATAACATTTCGGAGTAACGAACTTTCGGGAATTCAACCCCTGTTCCATATCCTACGACACCGTAGCATAGCACATAATAGTGTCAGACTTACCTTATGATTTAAAATATAAAGAATTCATATCTTTCTGGACCTACCAAGGAATATAGCCCTCCAGTAATTTTCCCTCTATAGCTTTAGACCATTCAAATTTCCGTTTCCGCGCGCGCTGGAGATGACGAAGTGAATATACGCAGTTATTCGCTTTCTCTGCTGCATGAGCATTATAGTTAAATGAAAACCATTTGTACTGGTAATAGTACCCCTCGATATCTAATTACCTAAGACATGCAGTAGGAAGTTTAAGATATTTTCTTTCTCGGTATATTTGCCTCTCAGTATACCTTTAGTTAATGATTTTGCACTTTTGTTTGTTCTTTCTTTCTCTTCTGTGTAGATAACAACGAGTGTGCCAGTACTCCTTGCCGAAACAACGGAGATTGTACGGATGCTATCAACTCTTACACTTGTACCTGCCCAGCTGGTTGGACTGGCGTTATTTGTCAAACCAGTGAGTACGATGTAACGCTAGCTATACAGGGTGCACCCCCCCCCCCCCCCCCATCCTCCAACCCCAATCATTAAAAAAATACATACTTCCTGTAGTGTAGAGTCAAAATCCCCGGTACCGGTAATGAAAATCTGTGTTCACAAAAAAGAATACCAGTAATACCAAGATTGATTAGTTTGAAAGAGAGGGTTTTGTTTAAGGAAGCATTTGTTTTTGCCGCAAAGAAGGAGTTCAATGTCTATGAAATTGCTTTTTTGCCTGAACATAAATAAATAATTGTTAAGAACTTGGACCACCCTGTATAATATCATCCGATTGTAGCTAAATAATTTGTGACTGAAATAGAAGCTTACCTGTGTAAACAGAATTAATATTAGTAGTAGCATTATCAATAGTATAATAGTAGAATAGTAGTAGTAGTAGTAGTAGTAGTAGTAGTAGTAGTAGTAGTATATAGTAGTAGTAGTAGTAGTAGTAGTAGTTGTAGTAGTAGTAGTAGTAGTAGTATTAGTAGTAGTAGTAGTAGTACTGGTAGTAATAGTAGTAGTGGAAGTAGTAGTAGTGGTGGTAGTAGTAGTAGTAGTAGTAGTAGTAGTAGTAGTAGTAGTAGTATTAGTAGAAGTAGTAGTAGAAGTAGTAGTAGTTATAATATTAGAAGTAGCAGCAGCAGTAGTAGTAGTAGTAGTAGAAGTAGTAGTAGTAGTAGAAGTAGTAGTAGTAGTAGCAGTAGTAATAGTAATAGTAGTATAACAGAGATTCTTATCCAAATCCACAGATATCGACGAGTGTGGATCATCACCTTGCAGGAATGGTGGCAACTGTATTGATGAGGTTAACGGTTTCAGGTGCTCATGCAGCGCAGGGTGGACTGGTGTAGTGTGTAACGATGGTAAGAATATTTCCTTCTTTTTCCCCCTTCTTTTTCCTCTTCTTCTTCTTTTTCTTCTTCGTCGTCTTTTTCCCTATCTTCTTGTATGTCTTGTCTTTTCTTTTTATTCATCTTATTGTTTTGTTCTTCTTCTTCTCCAACTAGTTATTTGCCTTCTTCTTCTTCCTCTTCTTTTCTTTCTCTTCTTTTTCTTCTCCTCGTTCCTCTTCTTTTTCTTTATTTTCTTCTCTTCTTCATCTTATTCTGTTTCTTCTTATTCTTTGTTTTTCCCCTTTCTCTTCCTTTTCTTCTCAATTAAAGTCTGAACAAAAATGATATCATAATGCACTGTTTCCTTAAAGAAAGCAGTAAAGAGAAAGGGGGAGGGAGAGGGGGGGGGGGAGGGTTAAAACAAACATGAATTCGAAGCTACTTTAATGATTTCACTTAGGATTTATCTTAAGCTTTTTTTTACTAATGGTATGTCTCTGATTCTTTAAGAAGTTGTAACTGCTACTGTTTTTAAAAGGGAATTCAAAGGGGAAACTTTACGACTTTCCAATGCCTACATACACTTTCGAAAACTATTTGGTAAAAATACATTTGGGCACATATATCTTGTGCCCAAACGCGGTTCATTTTATGCACAAATTTGTATTACCCGCACGGCTGGTAATAAGGACAGTACCGATCTTGGGCATTCAATCTCCAATGGTTAAATCGGACACCATGCTTGTCTCATGTTTGACAATCTTTAGCTGGTACTGTTAAAAGTTCACATAGATGTACCTTTGATTCGTATTCATTTTGTTTTTCTTTAGATGCATGATTTGTCTTTTTGAGATACCGTGATTATGATTTTTATTTTCTAGATATTGACGAATGTTTGTCCAGTCCCTGCCTGAACGGTGCCACCTGCCGGAATGAACAAAACATGTTCACCTGTGTATGCGCAGCTGGATTCACAGGCATTACTTGTGATACAGGTAAGAATGAATGCCTTGTCTAGTCGAGGTGAAGTGGTCTATTGGATCCGTCGCCGGACTATGGATCACATGGTTCGCGGATCGAGTCCCACCGCGGCACTCATTAATTAATCTACATTCGCTACTCTCCCCATAGGGTTTTAAATGAGTACCCGGTAGTATGTTTAGTATGATAACCTTGGAAAAGGAAATGTGCTAATAGAGAGCTAGTTAAAATAGCTATCTAACCCAATATAAATGTTGATGAAATTGCATTAAAGACTTTGTTACCTATGGTAGCGTGACTTGATCGCTGCAACCACCTCAAAAAGGCGAATGATAATAATACCACTAATTGGAATCACATATAGATATATTACGTTCATGATTGGTGAAAATCTTGGTCCCCCCCCCCCCCTCCCCCCTCGAGACAATAATGTTTTTACTCTTTTTTCATTTTTGTTTTAGATATCAACGAATGTGTGAGTAGTCCATGTGGTGCAAATGGAATATGTAACAACGGGAAGAACCTCTACACCTGTACTTGTTTCCCCGGATACACCGGTCTCACCTGTAACACTGGTATGATCTATGTTTCCTTTTTGCTCTTTTCATTTGAACAACTTAAACCTTGAGTTACTTTTACAATAATAAGGCATATAACTTTTCATTTCAATATAGTTCAATAAACACAATTAAAAAGACTTTGAATACATGTACTTAAGGGCTGAATGATATATAGTATGTAATTTCATCATATGTAATTTCAATACCCTTTATGTACACTGTATATGTAATTTTAATACCTTATTCGATAGCCTGCATAGAAATAGTGTTCACATTCCAAAATATGTCAGTGTCAACTTCGGAAAATTCAATAGGTGACGCACAAAGGTATTGAAAATGCCTTAGGCTGATATATTGAAATCTTTGTGGTCGTGTTAAATGAAGCATGAACTGTGTATTGATTGGTGGGAGCATGCTAAATCAGATATATGTATGAATGAAACAGTCGAAGTCTGGTTAGTTATCCTAGATCAAAGGTCATAATGAAACTAGAACGGTTGTAGTGAAAACGAAATGAATAAAGACGTTGGGTTATAGATGTATGATTGTTGTTTTTCCATAGAAATAAAGGAAATAATAGATTTAGTTTTTCAATATTACATGTAATTCACTTGATCTGTGTGACAAAATCTACTTAACAAAAAGGATCGATTCTAGTGAAGATTTTGATTCCTGTGTGGGAGTAAGATGTGGCTTGGTATAATACACTATGCATACACGGGTCAATGAACGCAGTCTATTTTGTAATCTCTTCATTAGTGATGACTCTTCCAACATACCGCGTGTACACTGTTTCCACTTTGTTGCCACACCATCACACATCCTTGCCACAACAATTATAATTGATGGAAGCCTCACAGATTGGCCAGAGGGTAGAATTCGAGCTAATTTAAAGTGTTCACACTTAAAACATGAGTTATTCACTCCACACGTAGTATTCACATTATTTTGTGATACTATCAGTTCTGGTGGGGTTTCGCAGAACCTAAGTTTTTAGAGTTAAATGTTAGGTTAAAGACGCGGGTTTCTATTATCTATTTCTCAATACTGTGCTAATTTGTCTCCTTCATACAGAAATCGATCTTTGCATGAACAACCCGTGCTCCAACATGGCAACGTGTAATAACTTTAGGGTCTACTACACCTGCGCATGTGCAGCCGGTTTCGAAGGACCCAACTGCAATATAGGTATGACATTTCTTGCATCATGATACGATATTCATGACTATGACCTGTTCATAAAAAAGAAAATTTAATTACATTTAGAATCTTGTGGGATGTGACCGAAGGATCCGTCCCCTGGTCTGTTGTATTTGTATTGAATACGTTGCCTCTCTGACCATACCCTTCACCACAATCTCAGCCCTATGTTACTTGCATAAAATACTTAATTTCTACCCACAGCTGTTTAAAAAGGAAAATCGCTTCATACAGTTTTTCGATATAAATCGTATCGTGGCAGTCATATTTACTATATTGTTTAATGGATTAAGAATATACATTTGTCTATAAACGCCCCAGAAATAAAGAAGGAAATGGTACCTTCATCTATGAAATTACATCATACTTGTACCGTGGCGTCGAAAAGATAGCCCATCGTCATGAACTAATGAATCCGTGCATTGTTTACTTTAAGAAATCGTTACAATTTTATTGTTTAGACTTTACCAATGACTACCGTGTTTCCAGCTCAGCATGATTCTGAAAAGGTGGAGTAGAAGTAAAACATGCCAGTCTCGCAATAAATAACAAAGAGTATACCACATATTCACAACAACATTTATATACTCCTCTTCCTGATCTCTCACTCTCTCCTTCTGTGCACATTTTGTGCCCCCCCCCCCCCCCCTCCCTCACCTCCACTCTCTATCTCTCTCTTTCTTTATCTCTCTCCTTCTCTTTCTTGATGTCTCCATACCTCCCACTTCTACTCCATCCGTCTCCTCAACCTATCCCATAATATCTCTCTCTCTCTCTCTCTCTCTCTCTCCTTCCCCATTATCTCTCTCTCCCTACCCTTCCGTCTCTTTCTCTCTCTCTCTCTCTCTCTCTCTCTCTCTCCCTCCACTCTCCCCTCTCTCTCTCTCTCTCTCTCTCTCTCTCTATCTCTCACTCCCCCATCCCCCCTCTCTCTCGCTCTCTCTGTTTCTACCTAAATGCATAGATACTGATGACTGCATCGGGCAACCGTGTAATAACGGCGGCGTGTGTTTGGATCAGGTTAATGACTATATGTGCACTTGCACAGCTGGCTGGACAGGCAGAAACTGTGAAATAAGTAAGTATCATATCATAATTGTCTCACATGTAACAAATTATAAGATACTTCTTTTGATCTGAACTATTCAAAGATCTAGTCAGTAAGATTATAATGATGACGATGATGACAATGACGATCTTGATGATGCTGCTGATAATACATGTAGTTCACAGCATGAAACCATGTCTGACTCTTCCGTAAGTCCTTGAACACCACGCTGTTATAGGACTATAATGTTTCATCCACATTGTACATGTGACAATGATCCGCTGCAGCAATCCATTGTTTGTTCTATTTGACAACCAAAGCGGCCAAAGGGTTAAAGGCCCAATATGTTGATCAATTTGAATGATTGTCTTTCTTCATTTGAATCGGGAACAATAAGTAATTGAAATAGTAAGGTCTTACGTAATGCAAGGACGCAGTGTGCGATGTGTTTTAATAAGCAGACCATGATATAGACTTATTATTGACGCAATCACTGAAAATCATGAAAGTATGACAATCTTTCATCTATTATTAATAGGTTTACTGCGAATTTGTTTTAAATATTAAAAAACAATTATTTTGTTTGTTATCTACAGATATCGACGAATGTGCCAGTGGACCTTGCCAAAATGGAGGCATATGCAGAGATAAAGTCAATGGATATGAATGTATCTGTACCAGTGCATTTTCAGGCACTTTCTGTGAATTCCGTAAGTCACTATATTATACAAATAATGAATGGTTATGAGTTCAATAGTGCGAATATTTTCATGAGTTGAAAGATTAACATTCTATTCAACGAGGCATCAGCCGAGTTGAATAGAATTAACGTTAATCTTTCAACGAATGAAAATATTTGCACTATTGAACGAATGAAAAACATTCATTATTTGTTTTATACAACATCGAAGAAGACCTAATAGAACGTTAATCAACAAATTATGCTTTACTCCTTATATTAAAGATAAATTAAAGTTGGAGTCAAGCCTTCTCGATTACATTGAGATTGCCTTCGCGTCAGATACACGCAGGGATACGCGCGCGCACGACTGAGAGGTACGCAGTCTGCATATAACCAAAAATGCACGGCGCATATAACCAAAAATGCACGACCGTGCAATATACCATCTATTGAATATCATGTGACCAACAATCCTCCAATCAAATGACAATGATCCACGTAGGTGTTGTATAAAACTTGATATTTATTAGTTTTACTATTAGAGCAGTGAGAAATTGTTATCGCAAATAAATGAACGTAAAATCCATGAGTTCTTATCACGTAATTGTAACTATTGAACCTTTCTTCTGCATTGTACTTAGAGATGCATGATTTTGTTAACGACAAAGATACAAATTGTATTGAATTGGTATGTAAATCTTTAAACAGATGTAAAAAGGAATGATTTACCGACCTTTAAATAGTTACGGTTCCTTGAGGGTTAATGCAATTTGCAATGAGCCGCACCCGTTAATTGGACTATATGTAACAATGCACCTTTTTGAAATAATTATGTGAAAAAGCGGGATTAATCTGTACTTGTTTCGTGTACATTAAACCGTTAGAAAATGGTACATAGTGTATACCTATTTAGATAGTAGGAGACGTAGACTCATATCATAGGCAAATAGAGATGTGAGACCTTGTGCATTTATTTGAATATAATTACCTGATGTTTTCGAAATTTGTGTACTCTTTAGCTGTGGACCCATGCACCTCTTCCCCATGCCAAAATGGTGGAAACTGCAACGACTTCGACACTTACTTTACGTGTGATTGTCTGCGAGGTTTTGCTGATTTTGACTGCGGAATAAGTAAGTTCATGTACATGTAATTTATACGACACTGTTTCATTATTATCTTGAAACCTTGAAATAATAATCCCATCCAGGAGCTCCTAGTAGCTGTCCCGGCATGATAATGATGATGATGATTTGTTACTGTCAAGAAAAATTTTTCAAAATATGACCCTGTTTTGGTGTAAAACCAGGTTCAACAATGATTTTAACTACATCATTACTGTTCGAATATCGGGTACAACTTTAAAGTGAAGAAGAAAAAACGCATTAATGACAAAAATGAGCGAGGAAGCTCACAAATTAGTTTTCACCTAATCAGAACTCAACCTTCTCTCTGGTGGTCTGTAACTCTCATTTTTGTCCACAGATATCAATGAGTGTGCTAGTGGTCCATGCAGGAACGGCGCTCCTTGTGAAGATCGAATAGCTGACTACCAGTGTAACTGCCTCCCCGGGTACAGAGGGAAAGACTGCGGTGAGGGTAAGTATTAAAACAAAATCTTCTTCTATATTCATGTTTTTTTTATTTCATTCGCTTTATTCAAACAGGCTCACTCTCTCAGTATTAGAACTGATTTCCTGAAAGGGCCTCTACAAAATACATATTACTGAGGAAATTGAACCCAGTCTAAATACATACGTACCATATCATGGATTATTTGTTTTTGTTCTTTATACACCATGTCATAAGCGCTAACAAAAGGAGATATGTTTACCAGTTTATTCGATGTAATACCCGTCCTTCAAATCAAATGAAACAAAGAAAATCTTTTTCTTCGCCACCGTCTGATTTATTCCCGTAGTCTACATTACAATGCTCCATATAAGTCAAGTGAAATCCAAAGATATCGATATATTTTCTTCACCCATGGTTTGAAATATTTTAACGAATTGCATAAAATGCATGCAGACGCACATACATTGTAAATTAAATAAAGATGGGGAATTTTAGCGCGCAAGCGAAACAAAAGTGACGGGCTACATATTTCCATGATAGTTCTTCGTGTTTGATAAGCCGTAGGATTCCTCTAGATAAATAACGTATTATTTCCCTTGCGAAACTTTTAAGTTTCATTGCGAAAATCTTTGATCATCAAACCATTTAAGAACGTGATGAAAGTAACTCTATTACTAAATCATGCTAATGAATCACATCACCTACTATGCTTATATTTGTCTTCTTCCATTAGATATCAACGAATGTTTGACCGCCCCCTGCCTGAATGGAGGTCAATGCATAGATGGAGTCAATTCCTACGTATGTCGCTGCCGTGCTGGCTTTACTGATACTAACTGTGCCACAAGTAAGAACACACATTCACATATCTCTATTGAGCCTTACTTCGCCCTGGCTGAGTTATAATTTATCGGAATGATAATCATCATTTGTATAGATTCTGTAAAAGATTTTTAAATCACAAATTGTCAATGTAATACAAGTCAAAAGTGTTATACGAAGTCAAAGGGCCCGATCATTATTGGGAGGAACTGAGCCAGTATTTGAACTTGAAATATTGTAGAGCTTCATTTTAACAAATTAGACTATTATAGTCAATATTGTTCAAAGATCCAGATTAAACCTACCCTAATACAATTAATGTCTATTACGATAACAACATTTAAGTAGGTTAATATCCATTAAAGTATCTGATATCAATTTCTTGAAAATATAATGTATTCTTATTAATTTTATCCAAGCAAAATTATTAAAAACTGTTGAAATAGTCTTTGATGAAAATGCTTACTCCATGGTACGTTAACAGGTTTTATTATTACATCGTTTGTAGATATGGATTGTCATTACTGAGATTAATAACAAAAATTAAAGGTATTTGATGCTGTTTGGCTTTTATTAAAAGAAGAGGACCATGACCATTTTCATCATGTAATCAGTAAGACTAGTGGGTTTCGAGGTAGCTGTACAAAAAAGGCAAAGCCGAGCCCTGAGTTTTCATGGACAACGAGGCAAGACCGAATTGCATTGGACGTTGATAGCTTAGGCTCGTCTGACTTTATTCCGCGCTTTTATTTCTATCTTTTGTTATAACAATAACGGGTAATTAGGGTAACATTGATTTAAATGTTGTTTATTAATTACAGATATTGATGAATGTGCTAGCAGTCCTTGTGTAAATGGTGGTACCTGCCGAGATCAGATCAACAAATATGTCTGTGACTGCCCTGTGGAATGGACAGGCCTTCGCTGTGAAATAAGTAAGTATAACAACAAAACTCTTCGTATTTTATTAATTTAGTTCCACCCAAATCCGGGTTCGTAATCTTGTTTAATACATGGAAAAACGTTAAGCTCTCAGTGTGACTTTCTTCTATAAACCCAATTTTGTACAAAGCTTATATCCAGTGTAGGGTTTAAATAAGTAAAATACAGGCCGTAGAGTTCATGCCCTTTCCCCATGTTTGTGTAAATGCCGATTCCCACGGCTCTTGCGCCTCTTGCATAGGGCGCGATGTTTAAAGTCAACTTTCTTTGCAAGATGAAACCCAACTTGACTTTTAGCCAGTCAGGCTCAACATTTTCTCTCTTTTTGATTAGAAAGTTAAATGTTAAATAGTGACCATTAATTAATTTTCAAGGTGTCCCAGAGGAGGATACTACCATACATCAAAGTATGATGATAGAGAAATGTACGACACGAATGTCATGAATGAACGGGTCGAAGACTCTCCACAGTCGCAAAGGACAACATCATTTAATCAAAGTATTAATCTAATCTGAAATCTTATCGTAAAACTTGATGAATTTAATATCTTTTTTTATTCTAGGGTGTATCAGGAATGTTGTCATGAAAGATGCTGGGAATTAATTCATATCGAAAGAACTAACTGAAAAAGGATACCGGATGTGAATTATCATAATAACGGATGAAATCCTGCATACTATATCCCAATTATAACTGGCATGAAATTATTGAATTGTTCATAAAATTACTTCACTCTCCTTTTACAATTTCATTTTGTTTTACTCTGGCATGTGATTAGGAGGAACATGCGCCCCCATAGCTAAGGCATAGTGTACTATAACCAACATTGGTTTTTTTTTTTCCCTTGAACAGGTGCGCGCCCCTGTGGAAGCTCACCCTGCCAGAATGAAGGAACTTGCGTGGATGGTGAAGAGGGCTTCAGCTGTATCTGTGTGCAGGGATGGACTGGAGACATCTGTACCCTAGGTAGGCTTTGAAAGAAAATGATTCGGAGAACAAGATACCAGTGCCTTTTCTCTATTTCAAGCCCATTTTCAATCACTGTTTCAGCTCATTACAGGCACTGAATTGTATTGAATACGATTGAATTGTATTGAATTAAATTAATTTCAATTCAATACATTTCATCAGTGCCTGGAGTGTTGTTATTGTTTATTATTTCGACATGTTCTTGAAAATAGTTCGATTGTCAAACCAGCCTGAGAGTATTGAGAATATCAATCAACGTATAATGAAAATACAAACTATGATTACAGTGAGATAAATAATTATCTTCATTTTTATTGTCTTTTATATGACACGACCTAGAAGAAGGATAATGAAAAGTATTAATAATCATACAGTTTCATTGCCAACCGATAAGAAATGTAGTCAATTCACAATCTCCAGATGCTAGTTGAGTTTATCGAATGAGGTTAACAGATGGGTCAATAGTTCATATTGTTTGTAACATGACTTAGCCAGTTTTGAGGCTAATAGTTTTCTCAAAATTGCAACTTTGCACTGCAAAAATTAACAAAATCTACAGTGATGGTGTGTCTGTCGATAATACATTTTGAACATACAGCTAATAATGTGAGAACCCTTGGGTAAAGCAACAACAAACAAAAATTGTCATTCACATTTTCCCCATTTTACAGATGTCAACGAATGTCAAAGCTCACCGTGCCAGAATGGTGGAACTTGCGTGAATGAAGCAGAAGTTAACCAGTTCACGTGCATCTGTACTTCCGCCTGGATGGGCAACAAGTGTACTGAACGTATGTATTCTGGGTCCTACGACAATATTCTCCTGCGATATAATCGTTATGATTACCGACCTCCCACATTGAACGCTAGCCCCACCACAATACCTAACCCTAACCCTAAACCTCGCCTTTGACCCAATTAAAACTCTCACATTAACACTATGCTTGAAATAAAATCGGTGGCAATTTTCACCGGAGCAATTTCACTTTAATATTAAAGTGAAATACAGCCTCTTTTTTTCCTGGCTGCAAAGTTTTGAACTTGGAAGATGGCTTAATTATGAACAGGGGAAGTGATCGGTGGAACTTTTTAAATGAAGGCTAGCAGCACAGAATTTACCCCTAAACAAAATTAAACAAAATGAATATACGAGAACAGAAACAAATATAAATAAACAAAACTAAACTAAAACATGATCAATATATTTTTAAAATTCCAGTCAGATTTTCCAATCTTTCTTTCAGTTCAAACGTCTTCAATCTAGGGAAATGTAAGTCTTATTTATATCATGAAGGTCAAATTAATATCATATTTCATTTCATTTCATTTTCCAACAAAATACAATACATAATAACGAATACAATGTGAAATTTATACAGAATATAGTTACATTTGTAATAAACAAATCTTGATAATAATTTATACATTTTAGGAAGACAAAAAATGAATTTTGAAATTTAACTGCATTTATATTTTAAATATTGCTTGCCTTACTAGGTATTTACGACAATGTGAAATTATATGGAAAAAAAATATGTATTATATTATTTGTTTAATTTATATAATCATATGATATCTGTTTAAACGATGCTTACACTTCTAACCAATTCACTTAAATGACGATGTATCATTTTATGATAAACTGAATTATGAATTACTAATTAGTTATTTCATTTATTTATTCTAGCTGTCGACGAATGCGTAAGCGGCCCGTGTCAAAATGGTGGAACTTGCTTTGATCAGATTGATGGTTATACATGCGCTTGTCCACCAGCGTGGACTGGGACTCATTGTCAACAAGGTAAGTTCGTGTAAAGAATAATTCCTCAGTAAAAACTATTTCGTCAATAGGAATTGGGTCATCCTTCTGAGAAGCCATGTTTCAAACATCTCCAAGATTTTCAAAGGATTCTCAACGTGACACTCTACCTGTCATATGTAATAGAGGTGTCGTCGATAGTAAGACGTACTTTAAAATTATATCAGATAGTAAGGTTCATTTCGATTAGCAGCAAGAAAGTGATGAATGAACGAGATATAATCATGGGATACATAATTGTTGCATATTTAACTTTATACAAAAATCCAAAATCGATACCCTTATTTGTGTGCTTATATCTTTTGCACAACTAAAGAAGGAATGATAATTTTCGTAAACCGGTTAGTTAAATATCTGTATTGAACTTTATTAATGCTCACAGGGCCCTGTTACTATAAATAAAGACATAATGACTAACAATATCTTTGATTTACTGTATCCTAACGGTTGCTACAATAATTGTGCCTTCACCATACGATTTGTATCCCAATGTAAAATAAAGTGGTTTGTAATGTGTTATTGGTTGTAGATTGTAAGTTAAATTATTGATTATAAAGATACGAGTCGTAATTAGTGATGATCTGATAAACATAATGATTGTTCTCTTTGCTCTGGAAAATTGCAGAGGTCCTGTTCTGTATCAGCAACCCATGTAAGAACGGAGGCGCGTGCACCGATGACACAAACGGCTATCTGTGTACGTGTTCTGGAGGATACACAGGTGACCGGTGCGAACTTGGTAAGCTAATCTTCAACAGCCATTTTGTAAACGTTATGAATGTATTGCACTGTATTACTGCATTCATTTATCACCGTAAACATTTGTTTAAAACTCCTCTCACTTAGAAGCTGTTTTCCGCAAGACCTCGTGTTTTTCTTTTGGAATTCTTTCTATGTAGTGATCAGAAATTGTATTCAATTTGTGTTTGACAAAACTATGCTACTGTGCTACTATGGTTTCTTTCCTTCTTTTAGGGGTCGTCATTACCCGAACTTCAGACTCTCTTTTGAAAAAATGACGCACTGGTTCTGATAACTATATTTTGTATGAGTAATATCTGTTTGATACTTTTAATGACCGTGTTTAAATGTGAGCATGAAATTTATCGTGATTCATTTGTTATTTCGTATCTTCGTATCTTCCAGAAATTGACGAATGTGTTACCACCGCAAACCCATGCAACTCCAATGGTGACTGCCTTGATATGGTGAATAGCTTCGTGTGCATGTGCTACAGTGGATGGACCGGGGATCGTTGCCAAATTGGTAAATTATTTTAATGATTTACCCTTCTTCTTCTTCTTCTTCTCTTTCTCCCTCTTTTTCTCCCCTCCTCCGCTCCCTCATTATCTGTACTCCCTCCCAGATCATCCCGCTCCCATGGCATTCTCCTCGTGTTCTATGTCCCTTTCATCCATTACCCTTCCCTCTCTTCTAATCTACTATTTTTCATTTTTCCCTCTGTCCACTCCCTCCTATCTTTTGTCCCTCTCATTTGCTGCATTCCTTATTTTCCTTTTCTTTCCCACTCTCTTTCCATCACTACTTAAGTCAACAATGCGTAAAGCTATTTATTCGTGGACAAATGCTAAAGAGTATTCTCTATGTTCATTCTGCATCGTTTGTTTCTCCTCATCTCCCTCTATGTCACATAGCTTTTATTTTGTTGCCATTCGTTAATTTGGCCGATGAATCTATGTTAGTATCATCGTTACTGTGATTAGTTACTAAAATAATATGAGACAACGATACAGTTCTAAGATACAGTTAAGGTCTGGTCAATGTAGTCATTTGAAAGGGTTAATTATGTCGCACATAATAATTGGTGTATACTGTGAGGTTTTACAATGATAAGAAATTGACTGTGTCTTGCTGACTGTCACACGCCCCGTACGCAGAAACATGTTTATGATATTACACTTACATATGGCATGAAGGTTGTGGTGCAAACACTTCAGGTATGTTTTGTCTTATTTCTAGGCATTTGTAGAGCAATTCTTTTCAAGAAACATTTTTTCTAAGAAATTCTTCCACACTAATCCGCTTACTTTAAAATAATGAAAAATCTCACAAATTAATTTTTCACCTTTAGCAGGATTCGACCATCTCTTTGAGGAAGACATACATGATTTCTTGTTCTTGTTTTATATTTTAGATATCGATGAGTGTGAGAGTGACCCATGTCAGAACGGTGGACAATGCAGGGACTTGGAGAATTTCTTCCAATGCGTTTGTGTAACTGGTTTTATTGGTGTCTTCTGTGAGATAAGTAAGAACAAAACAATGTCGAATCTTGTTTTAGAATATATGAATTGTGTACAATTCAGTCCATACTTATCGGTTAATGTCCTAGATAAAATGTAAAGATAGGAAGGTGCGTATTAATTATTGCCAATGAGTAAAACCAAAATTTTATTGTCCGAAATTTGAGACCGCAAAGTCTCTAACCTCGTCGATGACAGAACGAGATTACGTTCCGAAAATTCTGACAGTAAACGTTTAATTTCATTTGTTGGCAATAATGCATTATCTTCTTCCTGTTTATCTGATTCAATTATATTTATTTAATTAAAGTTCCACGAGATGCATCTATCACTCGAAGTTTTATAGATATACTTTCACCGGCCTCCATACACTACGACTAGACCAGCTAACCCATGATGTTTTCTATTATTAATATTTATTTATTCGTTGTTTGTTTTATGAATTTGTCTTATTAACCCCCCCCCCCACATCCCCACACACAAAGAGGTTAGCAAATACTACCAGGGACTTGTAACATAATGATTTCGCTTACATCAAGAAAAAGAAAGAGTGAATGCTGTTTATAACAGGCTGATTTTTGCCAACGTTCTCAAGTCGTATATGGAATATGGTAAATGCATAGATCAAGAAAAATATGGGGCAGGAGGAATCTGATCCATTCTTACTGTGATTTTGTTTTGACACTCTCCATCTTGTCAGCCAATAGGGCCGTTTTAAATGTAATTTTGTTTGCATTTTATTTTGCTAATAATTATCTTCCCCTCCCCCCCCCCCCCTCCCCGAAGCTATGATCTCTTCCATGAACAAATGTTAGCCGGACATCTCCGTAATCTAATCTCCTTATAAATACAAAGAAACAATTCGAGGATATGTTACAGATACGTATAATATAGTTCAGATACTTTCTGTTTGCTTATCGATTTGGGGGCAAAATGATAGATGCTTTCAAAATGGTTTATCTAGAAAATAGACCATGTTCATTCAACATGTAATGTCTTCCTTCCTTAGATAACGATGACTGCGCACCAACCAATCCTTGTCTAAACGGAGGAATCTGTACTGATCTAATAAATGACTTCACATGCCAATGTGCCGCTGGATTTGAGGGCCCTACTTGTGCAATGAGTAAGCGTTTAGTAAATTAACTTCAGAGTAATGTAGAAAGAGAATTTTGAATATTGAGTTCCTCTGTGTAAATCTATGGTGATTTTGTATATATACATGTAAATATCGTATATCATTCAGTGTGTTGCCTGTCCAAACTAAACTCTGATCTATAAACTTATTATTTAAAATAATTGCCATGATTCAGGACTTCATTTCCTAGATGTAATTACAATAATATCTTATTTTACCCAACTCTATTTCTGCCTCACTCTCTCTCTCCCTCCCTCCATCTTATTTCCTTCTCTCTCTCTCTCCCTCTCTCCTTTTTTCTCGCTCCTTCTTCTCTATCTATCCTTATCTCCCTCTTTCTCTGTCTTTCTCTCTCTCTCTCTTTCTCTTTGTTAAACAGATATTAATGACTGTATCAGCCCCAACCCATGCCAAAATGGCGGAGTCTGTCAGGATGGTGTTAATGAATTTACTTGCCTTTGCCTTAGTGGCTATACCGGCAGACTATGCGACATCGGTGAGTCCTTTTCCAAGCGGTTATCCTTACATTGTCATGAATATATTAGGGGTCGAAGGTCACATCAGAGATATTTTCACTTATTTCATTTGCTTCAGATATGCTGCAAACAACCCTAAGACACGAATTTACAATGATGAATATTAATGCGCTGTATACGTACATTAATATGTATCGTTAAATCTGTTTACTAATTGAAAAATGAAATGCAGATTTAATCTGACATAAAATTAGGGGAATTGGCATAAAATCGCCATTAAATTGATTCTTTCGTGTTCATTTTGTAAAGCTCAAACTTTGAAACTCACGTTTAGTCTTAGCTTATGATGATATCTTGATTGTAGACTTACTACCTAATATCTGTTCATGCATTGATCAAGTGTAATCAATTGAATATTGAAACCAATTGATTAATCTTAATTTAATTGAAATCATTTGACTACACTTGATTTAATTGAAATGTATTGATTACTCGTGATACAATTGAATTCAATTAGCAGGCTGACAACTTTTCTGGTAAAATATTTTAATAAGTGTGAATGTCTGTATATGCTTGTATGTTTGAATTTTAACAGATAAGACATTAATTAATGGAATTTTCCGTCTCGTTTTCTTCCTGACAGTCATCGATTTATGTGTACCAGATGATCCCTGTCTGAATGGAGGTGTCTGTAATTCAGAGATCAATGCTTTTTCATGTACCTGTCTGCCTGGATACAGAGGAACATTGTGTGGTCAAGGTAGGTTTTTGGGTCGCAGATTTTCTTTTCTTTCTCTCTTGCCCCCTCCATCTCGCCCCACCTACCTCACTTACTCTACCTCCTTATTTCTCACTTTCCTTCAATAATTGCTTCTGATACTAGGATATGTCGTAATATTCCCCTCCCACCCACTGGTGCCAAGAGCATGCAACACTCATTTGAATAAATTGAAATTGTTCTACAGCCTATAAATGTGTCAAGATAATCTTACAAAACAAGATAATTCATACTCAAAGGTAGAAGTTGTTCATTTCCAGGAATGATTGTTCTTCTTTTCTCTACAACAATTGCATGTTTTTATTACAATTGTTTTTGTTGCTGTTAAGATTATTATTATCGTTTTTATCATCGTAATTATCCTTATTATTAGTAGTAGTAGTAGTATTATTATTCTTATCATTACAATCATTATTATTATTATTATTGTTATTATAATCATTATCATTATTATCATTATAATCATTATCATTATTGTTGATATTATTTCGTCCTTATTCTTTGTGTTATTCAGATATTGATGAGTGTGCAAGCAACCCCTGTAGAAACGGAGGAATATGCACAGATGGCGTTAACATGTACAGTTGCTTCTGCACTACGGGTTGGACGGGACCACAGTGTGCCATTGGTAATTATTTTCCAATTAATTTATCTATTCTCATTAACAATAATGCATACGCAAATATTGACTATTCAACGTGTACCTGAAGATGAAAAGTAGCATCTCAGCTATATAACATTTAGTCACGTGGCAAAGTTTAGCATTCAGTGGAATGTGTTTTGGAGGCTAGTTACAGTTAACAAATGAATTATTTATACCCATCGTAAATTTAGTGTATTTTGTGTTTTCGTAACTCAAGAATTAAAGTTGAACTGTTTGAATTAGGGTATTTTTTTAATATTTTAAATTTTAGCTTTCACATGTCATATTCTCAAGAAAAATATGTCCATACAAATCAAATTTCCACATGCTTACAAAAATTACAAAAAGGATATGCATAATTAAGTATTCACACCGCCATCTATGGTTTCCACTGTTAATTCCTTTAACCCGTTTGTGTGTGATTGTGAAATTTTCCAGCCGGTCCTTGCAGCCGTAATTTTACCCTGACCGATAGCAATCCGACAATCGACATCACCTCTACCAATTATCCCGCCAATTACCCTAACAACGAGGAATGTATCTGGTTCGTTAGCGGTCCCGACGGTAAGCACATCTACGTCGAGGTAATCAACTTCAACACCGAGCTGCTCTATGACCTCGTCACCATCGGCAATCTTCTGAACATCAATGACCTCGGGTCAGCCACCATCTCTTCATCCGGGAACTTGGAGCAGACAGGTACCGAGAGGCCACCTGCTTTCCTGTCGACAGGGGAGATCGTCTGGGCACGGTTTGTCTCTGACGGTTCAAAGACAGAAGATGGCTTCACCATACGCTTTTCTACGCGAGACGACGCAGGTACATAATATTCCCTTTTTTGTGCGGTTGTTGGAGGGGGGCTAGTTTGTAGACACAAGCTCTAATTTGACACCTTACAACAATTCATAAATCATTGAGCAGAACCTAGCGCTGACAGTCTATGGCTGTGTCTGGAGCTGATTAAGTACAGAGCCTATATATGCGGTGAGTTTAGTCTCACCATTCGGACACTGAATACTGCCTTTAACTAGTGTACGGCCGGATAGAAATAAATAATATGTCATGGTTTAGAGGAGCTGTATACTGTATGTAACTTCACATCTGCTTCTATTATTCTGTTTGTGTTCAATTCCCTATCATCTGGGTTATTATATATATATATATATATATATATATATATATATATATATATTGTTTATTGTTCAATTATGAAGAAATGAACAATTATGAACAAATTTCTCACCCCTATAGGTAAGTGTTTGACTGTTTTTTTTTAGTAATGTCTACTATTGATTTATTGTAATGTTTTATCATTTGCTTTGTTTTGTTTGTTTGTTTGTTGGTTTGTTAATCTGTTTCATAAGTAGTACCTTTTCATTTTTTCTTTTTTTTTGAAAATCAAGATGTGACAGACGAGTGTCAAGCAAAAGATGAATGCATCTGTCAGAACGGTGGTACTTGCATCAATTCATTGGAATTCTGCACGTGCCAGTGCACACGCTACTTTACCGGCACCAACTGTGAAACCGAAATCGGTAAGATACTGGCTACACACGTTAGCCCTTACTGGCATAGCTATAGGAGCATAGGAGCATAGGAGCAAAGGGGCACGGGGGCACTTACCCCTCCTTCTCTGAATAACAAAAACGAAAGTTGAAAATGAGGACATAAAGAATAAAGAGGAAAGTATGAGAAAGAAAGATGATAGCGCCCGTCACGTACCTCTCCCCCCCCCCCCCGATTAGCTTCACACAAAACAGGACAATGTGACAATTAATTTATGATAATAATGTTATGATAAACTAATTATTATTACTGTCACCCTATTTTGAAATCATTGTCATTGCCTTCAGATCAAAGTTCTAAAATAGGTCGTAATAATCATTTAAATTACGAGGACAAAAATACTTTATCTTGCTTTAATAGTCATTGTTCATAATGTCAAGTTCTCAAAGCCTATCATAATTGTTTCTCGTGGTTATCCTACGATTGGTTTCAAACTTTCAGAAATTAACCTTTGTGCCAGCAACCCCTGCCCAGCGGAAACCCATTGTGAAAGTGGCGACGGTGCATTCATTTGTCTCTGCCCATCCGATCTCGAGGACGAAAGTTGCGTCATTAAAGGTAATTACAGTATTTCATAACGTTATTTTAAGCCGTAGCAATTTTGTTCAGAAATGTTTTACCGCATATCTTGTATATAGAATTCTCTGACCACAAATATGACTTGAAGACGCGAGATGAAGTCCAAAGATGTGTTTTTAGTCTATTTCTGTTGCAGTTCAGTAAACAATTTATGTAAAGAACAATTCAATTGAAAAATAGTATTTAAGTCTCCAAACGAAAATGAGTTAAATTAATAAACATTGCAGTCATTGCTCTTTACAGTCTTTAAAACTGTCAATATTATGAGGTTAAAGTTGTAAAAGAAATAACGTAACATTTCACCAAGGGATATTTTATTTGGTTATTTGAATTTCAGTTCTTGCTGGCGTTGGATAAGACTTCATTACAAATCAGGCTAATTTTCTTGTCATTCTGTTAATGTACATAATTATCACGTTCTTTTTCCACTGCTGGTGAACACCTATACCCTTTTCACATCTATTTTTCTTAACCCCGGACTATCCTTAACCCCATACTATCCTTAACCCCATACTATTTTTTTTGCTGTTCACATCTATTTTCTTAACCCCGGACTATGTGCTTAGCCGGGGTTAAGAAATTTCACGCGATTCACACTACGTTCGCCTTAGCCCCGGACTATTCGATAGCTCATGAATATTAATGCTTTTGCTACCGCGCATGCGCCTTTCGACTAAATGAAGGGGAAAAACTTGTCTCGGAGCTGATTTGGTGACCGGTTATACCCCGCGTCTGCCATCTTCCTTGCCATATCGTCGAAAACTTTCTTGTTCCTGACCGTGCCATCCAGCCAGGGGCGGATCTAGCTTTTTGCTAAGGGGGGGGGTTGACCAAAATACTGACGATGCGGAGCATCGTCCACGAGCCGCGAAGCGGCGAGCCGATTTTTTTGTGGGTGTTTATTTGAACCCCGTAAGTGATGTTTTCCTGGCATCTATTAACACAATGGAGACCATAAAAAGCAGTGCATGATAACGTCTTTTTAAATCAAGTAACAGTTAAATAAAATAATGACGATGCGGAGCATCGTCCACGAGCCGCGAAGCGGCGAGCCGATTTTTTTGGGGGTGTTTATTTGAACCCCGTAAGTGATGTTTTCCTGGCATCTATTAACACAATGGAGACCATAAAAAGCAGTGCATGATAACGTCTTTTTAAATCAAGTAACAGTTAAATAAAATAATGACGATGCAGAGCATCGTCCACGAGCCGCGAAGCGGCGAGCCGATTTTTTTGGGGGTGTTTATTTGAACCCCGTAAGTGATGTTTTCCTGGCATCTATTAACACAATGGAGACCATAAAAAGCAGTGCATGATAACGTCTTTTTAAATCAAGTAACAGTTAAATACACAGTTATATCCAGAGTTATCATGTGTTTGGTTAAGTTACCAGATGAGTTGAATATCTTCTCACAATATTTGCACTTGAAAGGGTTTCTCTCCAGCGTGCGTTCTTTTTTCTTTCTTTTTTTCTTTTTTTTCTCTTTTTTTTCCCTTTTTTTTTTTTTTTTTTTTTTTTTGGGCCGCCCAAGGGGGGGGTTTAAACCCCCTAAACCCCCCCCGTAGATCCGCGCCTGCCAGCTGCTGCTGGACCTCCCCCTCTGCCCACAGACTCAGGAAAAACCTGATTTCAACATCTTCCCAATTGGTCCTTCTGATGGGTAAAGCCGTCATTCCGGTGTAAATACAATTAAAATCAGGAGACAATCAATGCAACAATTGAACTATAATCAATATCGGTCAACGAACTCTTTGCTTGTGGTAAAAAGACCAACAATATACAGTACGGTACGTAATAATTTTAGCTCGCTGTTGTTGTTGTTGTTGTTGTTGTTTTAGTATCGCTCGTGTTGTGTTATCCAGCCTTGCGCAAAGCGTTTTCCCTTTATTATTTTACCGATACAAATCAATTACCCATTTTTCATCCAATTCACTTGATAAATTTACCTACGTAAATATGACTGATAATGATAAATGCAATAAAAAATTATGAGCTACATGTTCTTTCACTATTTTTTTAAATCAATTTTATAATAAAGATTTTTTCATAATGACCTCTGCCTCGTAAAAGACTAAACGTCAATACAGAGAGCGTAACGTGAACTGCATGCATGCGTAACGTGAACTGCATGCATAGCGCGCGATAAATGCAAATTCACGACCACACGACCACGCTGTCTGTGATTGGCTGTTGCTTAGCCCCGCTTCTCCTTAGCCCGGTTCGGATTCACACTACGCAGCTTATCACCACAATTGCCCGGCTAACCCCGCAATTGCCCGGCTAACCCTGCTATTTTGCAGGGCCAGATAGTCCCGTACTATTTGTGGGGTTAGCCCACTTTGACAAAACGTAATGTGAACAGAAAGCCGGCTAAAATTACCCCGGGTAATTGGTGGGGCTAAGGAAGGAATTGGTGGGGCTAAGAGCCCCCTTAGCCCCACCTATTTCCCGGGGTTAAGCAATATTTGGTAGATGTGAAAAGGGTACTAGATGGGGAAAACCCTACATGGGACTTTCTGGATAATACACCTGTTAACTCCTGTATTCCAATATAAACATGTGTATCACCTGAACCCTTGTTTACCAACTCCTCATTCGAATCCTTTGCGTAATGTCATCTCTATAGATGGAATTCGCTTTGAATATATTAGTTACTTTTATGTCGGACAAGTCTCTAGGGAGCTTATCAGTTGTCAAGAGAAACCGTTGATTAAAAGTATGCGTACATTTCGTAGACAGGTCTATTCGCCGAAACCTGTTTGTGGTCTTTCAGTTTCCCCACTGATATTTCACAAAGTTTTTAAATGTACTTGGTTAAGTCTGCTGTGATAGAACGTTATAATTTGTGATGACTAATGCCTTGATAGCCGTTTCATGTAATGATTTGTTTGTATGCTATATTCCACAGTTATTGATGAGGAAGAACCATGTGATTCCTCACCGTGCGCCAATGGAGGGACATGTTTGGAGTCAGGCTCAGGTTATACATGTGAATGCACCCCTGAATGGACTGGAGATTATTGTAACATTGGTAAGAACATCTAGACTTGTAATTCTAAAATCTGTTCTATTCAATATCCAAATCATTGCTTGTACTCTCTTTGTAGCCGTCTCTTCTTCCAAGGTTTTTTGTTGTTGTTATGTACCCTTTGTTAAATGTTAACTTTTATATAATTGCGAATCTGTTGTTATCCTATTGAAAAAAAGCAAACTTCAAAGAAATAAGATTAATTTGAATGAAAATGCAAAACGAAAACTTGTAAATAGTAAAGTTTTAACCAATCCAGAACATCAATATTGTGTTACTATCTGAATACAAGAAGTAGGTGCAAAAATATCGCAGTGAAATTACCCACGCCTTCTTTCCCCCTACCATTGAACAAATTATTGTAGTGGATACTTCTACGGGTATATAAAGTATTCACTGGTCACAACATGTGCATTTAACGTACATTTTCACTTTTCGTCTTTCTAATTCCAGACGTTGATGAATGCAGTAGTTCCCCCTGTTTTAATGGAGGTACCTGTGTCAACGGGTTTGGAGCATTTGAATGCAGGTGCTGTGATTCGCTCTTTTCAGGAGATCGATGTGAGATCGGTAAGTCGTACAATCAAGAAACAAGTAGAAAAACTAAAAATAGCCACGGAAATATACTGGACGGGTCCATCTGATTGGTGTATTTTTGTTAAGGTTGTGATGTGTTAACCGCAACGGGAGAAATTCATTGTGGTAATAAAGTCAATCAGAAACGCACAAACAAAATTCACTGAAGGGGTGAATGGGTCTATCTGAATGCCTAGAGAATCTTACCGTGTGACAGTCGGTGCTGATGCAGAGAGAAGCGAAGCTTAAGAGGAGAAGCAAAGGCAGAGGTAAGCTGCAGCTGCATGTGGGCCCTCTCATCAAGTTTTTCCTTGCTGAAAAATACGCGAGTCTGTTTTTCGCAAATGAACCTATTTAGTCATATAAGATATTGGTTGTAGAACATTACATCACCATGAACAGTGCTCATTGGTAAAAAATCTGTCGGTTCGGAGTCGTTTGGTGGAGTGACTGATATTATTTTGCACTGCCTCTATCTTTGTAGCTTCCGGGGTTTAAAATAGTTCATACCTATTATGAATAGAAACATAAGTGTGCATGAACACAATAATAAATTATAAAGTGATCTATCAACCTTTTTCTTTTACAGTATTAGCCGACAGTGTCTGTGACGCTGAGCCGTGTTTTAATGGCGGAGTATGTATACGCGATGACGAAGACACATCAGGCCAGTACATATGCCAATGTAGGCCGGGCTACATCGGAGCCAATTGCGAGGAAGGTAAGGCAAAACCTTCAAATCATGTCCATCAAATATTTATACAAACCATTTGTATACTTATCTTGGTGCATATTCATAAATACTTCTATCCTGATTAAGTATCTACCATGAAATATCATGTTCAATCAATTTTGTGTCGTTGCATTTCGATTATGAGAAAGCAGTTTACATGAAGGTTAAATCAGGAAAATAGTGTGCTATTTAAAACAAGCCTGGCGGAAGGACAGGGCATACTATGTTTTTTTCCCTAATCATAATCCATTCATTTGTTTAATGTGCACGATCGAGAATCTCTCGAACCAACATATTTTGTGATACATCAGCCACGAGGTACATCTTCCACTTTCCTGCGTTGCAGATGACTTCGATAGTAATTTTTAAACAGCTCTCTGCTTGAGCAATGGATGGCTACAAGTTCTGTTTCAATATTCAAATCTACGCAAGGTTCTAATGGCCCATAATATATGGGTGAAATGACTGGAATCAATTCGAGGAATGTCTTCCTCTTTTCTTCCTAGTTTCTATCAAATTGTTTAGTATTTCCTCAAGACCTACACTATTTTTCCTTTATTTTCTTACGGAAGAAAAAAGAGGAAATAGACCCCCAAACCCTTTACATTTAGGTTAAGGATTTGGAACAGAAAATAGATGAAAAGTATATTTCATATATAAATAGAGTTGAAATAGTTTTAAAAAACGCTCGTATTCTTTACCTATTTCTTTATAGTTATTTCCTGTATTACAAATATATTTCGACTAGTTTTAGACTAAAATACTCTTCTCTTATTTAATTTGTCATAGTCTGTATAGTAATAATGTTAATTATTTGTTTCCCATTGTGTTCTCTAGATATTGATGAGTGCGCCAGCAACCCATGTCTCAATGGTTATGCATGTGAGGATCTCGTGAATGGCTTCGTCTGTAACTGTGATGTTTCCATGGGAAGAACATGCCGTGGAAGTAAGTCTACCCTGATCATGTCATTATCACATCTCAGGGGGAGATCAGGGATTTAGAATAGAGGGGGGGGGGGGGGTGCCAAAATATTTTTTATTTTTGTATTAAGTAGCGTTGGTGGCCATTGTATGCCCTGAAACAATACAACCCCCTACACAAATAGGCAAGAAATTCATAACGTAATTAAGTTTATTTTATAGTTGCCAATGTAATAGGTATTATATATTTACATTCCTATGTGTCTACGTTAGAGATTACTATACATTATGAGCTGTAACCATGGTAACCTTTGATAAAGCTGAAAATAGGGTAATCATTATGTAATTTATGTAAAGTGCATCATGTCTTAGGACGGGAGTTGCGTTATACGAGCGGTACATATTATTATGATAACATAAATGTATTTCCCGTTTTTAAGTTAGTCAGTCAACATGTTATCATGGATTATACAATACACAATTGGATACCTGTTATCATTATCATCATAATCACCATCATCATCACCATCATCAATAGGTCCATGCTTATTAAAACCTTGTTTCGTTTTGTCTCTTTTTATGACAGGTAATTGTCTCCCTCTGCCATGCCAGAACGGAGGAACATGTAGGGAGGTACTCGTGCTCGGAGATTTTGAGTGTCAATGCCCCGAAGGATGGACAGGAAAAACTTGCAGTCTTGGTAAGTATGAGCTGACCACCTGTCTGTCACGGCGAGTGAGGTTTTGTGTTGTAAATTGCTACTGTGTTATTTTCATAAGGGTTAAACAGGCTTGATAATGTAAGTTTAATAGAGACATCTTTTAAACTAGCATCATTACAGACAACTTGTATAATGATGATCAAAAAATGATCAAAGAGCGTTTCGAAATAATTAAGCTGTGGCCAAAATATCTTGGTTTTACTGACATAGCGGCAGCAGTTGAAGCTCCTAGGGTAAATCGCGATTCCTAGACCAGTATGTATATCGGACTTTTTAATAATGTGCTACGGTCACTAGTGAGGAGTAGCACTTCCATAAATTTTAAGCTTTTGCATGCTACTTCTGAATTTGTATCTTTATGATCCCATCTTTCATTCCGAGTGGCCTTGTTTAATTATCAAAAATGGAACATCATGTATAAAGTATAAATAGTTCATTTGAGAAACACTTGTAATCTAGGGTCATGAAATAAAGTGCTAACAGCAAGGCTTCTGAATCATGTCTCAATGTTTTTTCTGGAGTTCAGTAATTTTGTCCGTTGAAAATTGACACACTCTGAGCATATTGAGGATCGATGAATGTTCAAACTAATATATATATATATTTTTTCTATTTTTGTTTGTTTTCGCAGTTGACGGAACTGTCTGTAGTGCCAATGAAATCAACAACTGCGAAAATGGAGCAACATGCATCAAACAGAATGGGAACACCCAATGCGTCTGCGCACCTGAATATACCGGCAGGACTTGCACTGAAGGTAAGGGATTCAGCAACTTGAGCGATACTGAACCGATGAACTTTTTTATCACACAGCGCCATCTCATGGTTAACTTACGAACAGTGCGTAACCCAATACCTAATTCCCACTTCGTAGACAGGGAATCAGCGAGTTACGGCACTATACTGATACAGCTGACCTGAGATGGGGCTACAGGGGATACTGGCGCCAAAGGGGATTTTCAAAGAGAACATATGAAAGATGAAATTGCATAATCTTGTGATCATTGCACTGTAAAGGAGATTGAACAAAACTAGTTGGAATAGGTTGATTGTGCATTGCGTGAGAAAAGTATTACGTTGTGATATTTTGAAATAAAAAGATCATAACGAATTTTCCCAATTTTGATAAAAGCAACACATATGTCTAAAATATAATAATATTTGTGACTACACATAGACTACATGCGGTATCAAAATCTGTCCAATGATATAGATTGTAATTAATTATATTTCGTATATGCCAGCATTCAAGATCAACCCTTTTTCATAAAGCGTTGATATAATATTTATTTCACAAAGGAAAACAAAGAACATGAAAGCTCATAAATTATTTTCACTTAAGTACAAATATTTATGTGATTTCTCTTTTTTGCCTAAACATAAGAGTGATATTCGTGACTCGAAATTCAGATTTCAAAATATAACCAAGCGTATTTATGAATCAGAATAACTTAACTTGTCTGATTAAAGTACAGTTCATGGGCAAAATTGAAAACATTTAAACTAAATATAAGAACAGTTTTGCAAAAAAAATGTAACGAATTCCTAACTATTATTCAAACATCTCTTATCTCTAATATCGAGAAATTACGCATTTGATTATTCGTAATTCAATATGAACGAGTACATAGGGATTGAGACATTAATGTGGGTGAAGGTACTCCTCTCCTGTTTCTATGAAGTGAGGTTACCTTACCTTGTCCCTCGGGTATGACGTTATATGTAGGTCTCATGGATGGGTGGTTATACACAAACCAAGTGTTAGGAACCATATGAATCAGTTTTAAAAAGAGAGACCCTAACAGGCATAGGGGGCAATGGAAATGAAAATGATGAAGTAATGATGATAAATGCATAGCAGTTACTATGGCAGTTAGTAATGGCTATGTTGTCTGATTTTTGTTCGTGGGCTACCATAGTAAGAGGGGTCTGGCCTTTAACGCCAACATCCGAAAGAAGCGACTTCGTTTTCAACCGCTTCATGTCAGAGTCGGTATAGATAGAGAGCTGACCGTACCGCTTAACTTAAGCCTCGGTCACAAATGCCATTACGAACTGTTACGAACGCCGTACGAACGTTTTTCAGACAATGGAAAAACAGGGAGATTCGTACGAAATTATCGTTCGTATGAACCTTTGTGACCGTAGCATAACTCAAATCTAACAATAATTTTCATTTCTTTTTAACAGCAATTGTAACAGAGATGTGTAGCGATCGAACATGTACTAATGGACGATGCAGCAACGGAGAATGCATTTGCGACGCTGGATACGAGGGAATGTACTGCGAAAGAGGTGAGCCCATTACAAAGTACATGGAACACATAAGCAACTAATTTCAAAAAATGAACCTGAAGCAATTTCAATAGCCTTGTGTGTCACCGGTTGAGAAGTGCGAACTTGACAATAAAGTTTTACGTACGTACCCCGAACATGATTTATATGGGATGTACAATAGGGGTTGAAACTGCCCTTGATTTGATTTTTCGAAATTAGTTGCGATCATGTTATTGTATTTTTTATTGACCACGTTAAGAGGTCTAATGAATGTTCGACGTCAATGAGGTATTTTTTCATTAATTTTAACTGAACAAGAGATGCAAAGGATCCTTCTTATCCTTTTCACATTTATCTCCCCCCCCGGTTACATTTAATATATATAGGCCTACACCTACCTATAAGTTTTAGTTTTAGTGAATAAAACCCTTTGTTGTTATAACCGTAGTATCCTGATATGACCGATACAACACATAAGCCTCAACTATCATTTTCCGCATCAATAAAAGATTCAAATATCCTATTTTCATGTTATAATTGACCCGTTTTCACAGATACCGATGACTGCCTGAGCAACCCTTGTGAAAATGGAGGAACGTGCTACGACCGTTTGAACTTTGTGAGATGTGACTGTCAAAGCGGGTTCACTGGAGATCTGTGTCGACAACGTAAGTTCTGAAAGCATAAATAACCATCTGAATAGCTTATTTTCATGAAGTAATAGTTAGAAGCTCCATTAAAATCTGTAATCGGTATTCTTGAGATCATTGATATTAATTGGGTTTTTGCTGAAAGTGGTGTTAATTTTCCACAGTCTAAATACGTGATGAAAAGCGGGACGTAAAGATAAAGGTATCCATATTAGGAAAACTGATCATACACTTTATCCCTAAGAAGAACTGCCCCTTTCCGGTCAAATTATAATAAATGGCGATTACCCCGATGGCAAGTCCTCACATTGGAGAACTTTTCCTGAGGGCACGTTTACCAAGATACTATACTAAAATGGTATTTGAGAACATTTTGAATCTACACGATTTAAAAAGAAGGTACATTAGTCTCAAAACATTTTACTATGCAACCCGTGCCATATCAAATTACCATGTTTAAAATATAGTTTTATTGTCAATGTTTTAATCCACCCTTTCTTTTTTCTCCTTTTTTGTTTTTGTTAAACAGAGTTTGTGACGAACGCACCTCAAACTCTTACTGGAGAGTTGGAGCAGCAATGGATTGTTGTTTTTGCCGTAGCAGGCACCTTAGCTTTCATTCTTCTTGTCCTCCTCATCATCGGCTGTGTTTATTTCTCTGGAAAGGAAGATAAAAATTAAGGTGATCATCACTTATGATACACTACCCGTAAGCGCATAGGCTTGTAGACACAAAGTCGGAGTAAGTTTTAAAAAATACCCCTGTAACATACAGCTTGTTATCACTAACAAAGCTTACATCAACCGTTGGAAATCTCCTGAAATCATTGCATCGGATTGACTGTGAGAATTTATATTTCTAAAATAAAACACTAGTTATTAATTAAAAAAAATATTAAAGACAAGAGGGCCCTGGTTAAGCGTAGGCCAGTGATTTATGGAACGCCTCTTGTCATTTTCTTTATTCTGTACAATCACTGTAATTATGTAACAAAACGAATACACGAAATTAATTCTGGAATGAAATAATAATTTGAACTTTATTTCATAATGAAATCCCCCCCCCGAAAAAAGCACTTAGTAGAGTACTGTACAATAGCTACAATTATATAATATAATACAATTGTATGATATTTGATGACATGATGATGTTAAATTCTGGTGCTCGATAAATTAGTGGACTTTGGTCGTGATTTGATCGTGATATATACCTGGACTAAAGTTAGTAGGCTTCATAAACACCGGACATAGTGTCCATCAGTCTAAAATACAACGGAAACAGTCTGAATACAGTGTTGACATAGTGTGAAGTTATGTGAACACAGTATTTTCACATTTGTCACCGGCATCAATTTGTTCATAGTGTGAACACTAAGGGAAAACTAAATGTACAGTCTGTGTTTACACTCTAATATTATTGGCCATACACTTGTTCACGCTTTGGGAAGGGTGTATTCGCAATGTCAACATCATGAGGTGTTCCAAATCATATATGTGAACATATCGTGTGTGACGCTTTGTTGTCAAATTATGTTTGGTTGTGTGTTAATTTTGTGTGACAATGTGTTCACAGTACGCTATTCTACTTGCACCATGTTTGGGAGTTTGTTCATACTTCACACTGTGTTTTTGATACTGTGTTCACATTGTATTAGAGATTATTTTTTTGATGGCAGAGTATAATAGGGTGCTATTTTTTAGTCACAACGTTAAAGAAATTCTGCACGGAGGGTGGGTTTGTCATTTGCACATTTGTTTGAAGTGCTGAGTAGCCTCTTAAACGATATGTTGATGATATTTCTTTCTTATTTGTCTAATTCTCTCTATATATAACAAGAACGTGAACTTAAATAATACCGCATTTAAATGTTTAAGTTCAGAAGGAAGTGTATTATGATATAAGAACATTTACACATATTGAAAGTAGCTTGATGCCCCAAAACATGGTACATTTTATTAATTTGTTTGATGAAAATTTGAAATTTCATTATAAGCAATAACATCATGCTTTATGCAGATGTATTTCATGTTATATAGTAATGATGTACTCGTTGCTACAGCCTAATACAAATCTTCTTATTTGAATTACTTCCTTGATAGTTTTATTATAGCAAGTACTACAAAAGATCGTGTCAGATTAGAATGAAGATACTACTTGGTACATAAGAGCTATATCCCACCTGCGGTATGATTCTTTTCAATGTGTATCATGATTTTTTTTCTTCCATCAGATTATTCAGCATTTTAATTCATGTATAGCTTCATTATGTTTAAGTTGTCCTATGATGAAAATGCTTTCATCATATTTTCTGCGTAGTATGGTATGGGGATAGTTAGTCAGGATATTGATTTGCCACGAAACTGGATAAAATTGGCAATTATGTACATCTCTCATTTTTATTATAAATTCGAATTCTTTTTGTTTTGTTCTCTCTTTCTCATATGATAAATCACTGTATTTGTATCACTTTGCTTAACTGAATCTACACGTTTGTAAATAAAATGGACTTTCACCGAATAATGTGGAAAAATTTAATATGATTCATATCCGATTGCACATCAAATATTTTATTTATTTATTTTTTTTTTTGGGGGGGGGATGGTAAATAGAATCATTTAGATTAATTCGAAAATTAGATTAGAGGTTGCTGAGCAATTTCATCTTGTCTTTGTTAAAACTGAAATATGACATGTCTTTCAATATATATTTTGCAAAGTTGGATATGCCTTGTGTATAATTTAGCTGGCAAAATTGAATTAAGAAATAAAGAGAAAATAATTTGAAGTCTTTCGTTAATGTATATTAAATATATGTTTTGGGACATAAATATAAAAAAATATATATGTTTTTGAAAAACATGCATTCTTATCAGTCTTCTTTATAAATACTAAGGTGTACGTTACATATTTTGAACTTCATTTCAATATATCCAGACGACTTAATTTCAAAGTGTCTTCTAAATTATGCTGAACTATGTAAATGTTACAAAGCGATCTACTTTAATTAAAACAAATTTCTACGGATTTTAAGATACCATGACTTGTTCAAATGTTTTTATTTCAGTTTGGTCAAATAGAATAACAAAGTACTTACATTAACGTCATATTCGCTCGTTGTTCAGGCTACTTGTTCCAAAATGTAGAGCCTGCGCATGAGGATCACCGCAAAATTATTAAGGCAACGGGCTCAAGCAGGGCAAGTCAGTGTTTATCGTTGGATTGGTCCCCACGTCATTGTCTAGCACAAAATTGTTTGGAACCAGAAGCCTTGATAAATTGGCCAGTATGACGTCACACTACGGTACTCTTATAGAAACGCGCACTGCAGAAAAGGTGGAGGGGGTATAGAGTAGTGTCCCTTTATAGTGTCCCTTTATAGAACTAATATTGAGGGTTACGGGGAAAGGGGTGAGGCGATAAATGGGGTCATGAGTTTTTATTTCAATCCTATTCACCGAAAAACAGGCTGAGAGATAGAGAAAGTACAAGTGAGAGAGAGAGAGAGAGAGAGGCAAGTACATTGACAGATAACCAGAGAGGCGAGAGGAGAGGAGGGGTATTATTATCAGATTGAAAACTGAGACTCTTTAAAAGAAAAGCTATTATGAATACATAATCACAAGTATATAGAGAGATTTGGTGATAATAATAAACAAGAAAGAAGCCAGAGATAACAAATAATGATAGTAGATGCAGAATATATCTGAATCAAAACATGAAAAGGTACACTGACCTTGCTAATTTCATGCGCGCTCGAAACCACTGAAAACATTCTGCACGCAGTATTCTTTGCTAAGCATTCACGTCAGGAGGGGGTATCGATTCTGTCTCATGAATTACGCTGAATGACATCACTAGCATTGTACCCTTCATTCCAAGTGTTTGATCGTGAAATAGAAAAGAGGCAGTTTAAATAGCCATAGAGTTTGTACACTGAGACTTTGTAGTATAGGTATAATTACCACTAGGTATTATCAATCTGCTATTCCATCTATTATTCGGTTATCAACAACAATCCGACGCGCAGTACTCCTTCTGTTTAGATTGCTGGTACATTTTATTTGTTTTTATATTTTTATTTATTTGGCCATTTTGGCAAACACACTTTTGTAACAATCTGAACATTTGTAATTAATATATATTTCCTTGCAAAGAAAAACATATTTTAAATAAAACTGAATTCTATCTAATGAACCTTCAAGTAAGAACTGTTGTATGCCCTTCTTAACTTTTCTATTATAGTCAACTATATTTGTAATCAATCTAAAATACTTGCATAGAACCATTATTCTTAACAATATGTTCATGTATAATTAAAATATAGCAGCCTGCATTTTTATACTATGTATATAGAAATCCTTTTAATGTTTTATTGACAAGGCTATTGCATTAATCAAAAAGTCATCTACATGATCTAACACAGGTCAGAAACATTTTGATTACTGGAATTCTAATTGTATACTGTATTTTATTTGTTTATATAATCATCAATTGTGAACTATTATTTTACTATAACCATTATTTTGTAATTCTTCTTTCATTGTTCCATGTTTTCTTTTGTTTTCTCCTCAGTATTTTTCTTCTATCTGTTCAGAATTTCTCTTTGATTTTAATCTTTTTACAAAACCGATTGAATTGCCCAATGTATTTGCAGATATTCTATATGTTGCAGTTTTATTTGTAAATTCAAGATGTGTCAGCTTTTAGCTGTGACCTTGAATTTGTATTAATAAACCTTGGCAATTCAATTCAATTCAAAATATATCCCGGTAATAAGCTGATATGTTTTACATCATACAATAGACCGGTTTACTAACATAATCAAATTTCATGCATATTTTTCAAACAAATGTTGTTCTTGACAACATGAACGCTTACCCGTGGATTGCCCGACATAGTAACCAGTTATATATGCAGTCTATATATATAAGTCTAACTTCTGAATTGGACAACCCATTGAAGGAAATCCATGTTATAAGATTTACACGCGTTTCTATGGGATTTCATTAGTCTACGAACTTAGACTTATGACCGTTTCGAGAAACGGACCCCTGGATTCCAAGTTTTGTAGTGCATTCATTAATAACAGGTAAATAGAATAACTAGTCACTAGGAAAGAAACATCCATACATGTGAATATGTTTAATAGACAATCTGTCTATACTTGTGTTTTAAGTACAAATGCTGGCACTCTACGCAGAAGGGTAAAAAATCGTTCTTAATAAAGGTGCACTTCGTTTTGGAGTTGAAACCACTCGAAATATCTGAATATCAAAATGTATTGGTTCGGATTATTCAAAATAAAGTGGATTACATTACTTTGAGCTAGGATTTCATCTCTTACAAGGAGTACAAGATAACAAAAAATATATAAAAAGACTCTTCAAGAAGCGGATTTTCATTCCATTTCATTACAAGACATGAGAGACACCACACCACAATATCCTCGTTTAGTTGCTGAAAAGGCTTTTGACGAGTACCAGCATAGACGTAGACGTAGACGTCGGAAACAATTAAGATTTAAGCTTTGTTGGTGCGAGAAAAAAATGAGCGAACTTGTTATGATATGTTTCCCCATTATCAGTGAAAGTAATAAAGTTCAGCTCTTGGGTCACAAAATGATCGCGTTTCACTGCTGTAACAAAATACACAGTGTGTGTGTGCGTGTGTGTTGTAATTGTTTTGTCTAGACGTTTATCAATCAGATATGATTATTTACGTCTGAGGACCGACCTTTAACGTCACCATCCGAAAGACGTGACTCAGTTTCGAACCTGGGTCCAATCAGAATCAGTTTGTAGGCGAAGAAAAGGAACCAACTCATATTCGAACAAAGATTTATAAAATTAGCATTATCTTATTTTACTTTTTACACGAAAACAACAATGATGTAATTAATGCTGATTATGAAGACTGGATCGAGTTGTCCCGAAGTATCGATTCTGTATTGCGTTTAGGCCTGCTGGTGTTTGCTGTTATATGATGATCTCAGCCCTACTAATCCGACGCATAACAATTACCTCTTTGGCTCGAACTTCCAGCATTCTTGTTCGCAACTTAACACACCCTTCTTTCCTATTGTGTACAACAATCCGCTCCCCGAGCTCATTACAATATGAATGGATAAGCAAGTATGTCCATTGGTATTGTGCGCTGAACTGCGACCGAACCGCCATCGAACCGCCAGGCTTCATGGGTAAAGGGTGGAGTCCTTTGCTCAACCAATTCATCAGCGGCGCACATCAATAAAATAGGATATTTATTTCTTTTTATTTATGCAACGAGGTGCGGGCACTGATCGGTTTGGATTAGCGTAGATGGTGTGAGGAATCACATATTGTAGTGTGTTCATAAACGTTGACAAAAATACATAAAAATATAAAAGATAATACCAGAGAGAGGGAGAGAGGGAGAGAGAGAGAGAGGTGGGGGCGATGACAGATGGAGAAGGAGATCGATAGAAAAATACAGACATAAAATCCTGAGACTTGAACCGAGAAAGAGAGAGAGAGAGAGAGAATGGGGTTATTTTTTGTTGTTGAAGGGGCTGGGAAATTTAAATTTCATGAGTGTCGGAGAGCCATATGTAAATTTGAAGGGAGAATGAAAGATATGAAGAAAGATAAATTCGGGGAGAAGGCGGGATAAGTACTGTGAAGATACAAAAATTGAAAGCAATGAAGTGGATGCCGTATATATTTTATCATTTACCTACGTTAGAAATTCACCTGCAGAAAGGGCGAATGTTATAATGACGACAAAACGAAAGCAACAGAAAAAATAAAAAATGGTAGAAATCTCAGACAAAGACAAAATCGTTAACCAAAAAAAAAAATCTCTATAATATAAATCAAAAGAATAAGAGTTCACTTTGAAATAAAAACGTCTTACGTCAAAATACGCAATGAAATTTTTTTTTACCAGGGAGCTTTTACTTTCCATCTGATCTGCAACCGAGCTTTGGGATGGTTTGTTGGGTTTGCATCGCTTCAGCAAGCTTGAATGGCTCGCAGTGACAATTGCTTCGAGGACGTTATTATTGCAGACTAAACCGAAACGTGCTGTACATCGCTACAACACACTGACAAGCTACGAACTCAACTTTCAAATAGCGTCTTACATAATGGTTGATAACTGCAAGATATATCATTCGTTCAGTGCGTAACGGTTTAACGTTTGTTAATACTTCAACCAGAAAGGGGTTAAATTTAACTTTTTTCACTGTTCTCATCGACGACGGCAATGATTACGACATAGCCGCCATCTACAATCACCGATTTGAAGAAGTGAAAGTGCTCGTCGATGAAGCCGGTGGTGTAATCAAGGAGATTTACGTAGCGGAATAGAAATCGCCTTTCGTGAGGGTTTTGAGACACTGACGCCGGTTCGGATGGTTTTGAAAACATTCCTATATCAAGAATAGCAGAACAGTTACAATGGAGAGTAGTTGGAACAATTTATCTTTACGATTGTTGCTTTGGATAGTGTCATGTGGAATAGTATTCGGACAAGGTGAGTTAGATACTTGTTATTTCAATGGCTTTCCATTAAATCACATTTTATAACGCGTAATGTTAGCAATGATTCGAGTTGTTATAATTGTTGTTGAATGTTCTAACTGACTGATTGATCCAACTGATAGGAAATGTTCTGAATAATTATGTAATGCATTTTGCCTATTAAATCTGATATCATAGATTGATATATTCTTCCTTTAGATTAATAGACTAACATTCTTTTAACTACGAATAGTTAGCTAAGATTAATACCACAATCTCCATATTCATGTACGTAATGTGTGCGATTCTTACATGAATTGTGTTCATGTAACAGTACATAATTGTTTCGATGTTTTCATTACAGTATACCTTTGATATGGGGTCGAAATAATGATTTAATCATTGTAGTTATGTTGATTATTGGGTGTGTTTATTTTGGTATTATTAGATTTTAGTTGGATATAAAGATTTTATAAACCTACAAATGGGTGTGGTGCTATGATTAATCATATGCTTTCCCAAAATCTTAGATACATTTGCATTTCATTTTGTTTTGAAATTCGATTTAGAATTCTCTACAGTGATGGTATGTAATAAACACACTCTTCCCTTCATTTCTACGAATTACATTTAAACCATCACCATCGCTACCATTCCTAATCTCGTTGAGTGAGAGTGCATTAGTCATTATAACAGCGAACGTATTGGTGGCGTTGTTCATCACCATCGACGTTTTAAATAATCATCACAATGCCATGCACCAGTCTGAATCAATATGCAAATAGATGAGAGAAAAGACGCTGCGCTTGCGGTTTAATTACCTGCCTATCTGAGACCAATATCGGGGTCAGAAATGAATACGTCAAGGCAAAATGACTATTGATTCCCAAGTTTGATCATGGCACAATCGAATGTCGATTGTTATGTAGTTGCATCATATAAAAACCATTCGGGAATATGTGGGTATAGTATGATGGGATGGTGCATAACTTTGTCGGCTCTTTGAATAATTCAATGGTTTTATTACATTTATCAAGGTTTTTCAGATAATGTGGTATTCAAATGGTAACTTATTATATTGACTGACGATTTCAAAACCTGACTGTGACACAAGCTACATCAGCGAAAAAATTTATATTTATTTTTCGGGGGCTACTTTTCAAGCTTGCCTGCATGAAAATTACATTCTAAAACTTGTTTTGCATTGAACTCTATGCAAATTTACAGGGGCTCTTTTCTGATTTTCGGGGGCTATTTTGGGCATTTCGGGGGCTAATTCGCCCTGAGCCCCCGTGTATGAATAATAATAAAGAGAAACCTATTGATCATCTGTACAATAATGAATACTCAGATATAAAATATTACGATATAAACGATGGGGATGTCCTAATGGCAATGTAATAATCACAACAAAGAGATGAAGATGATGATCATGAAATGTACCGGCATAGGAGTTTTTCATCCCTTTGAGCCTTAACTTTAATCATCGTGCTCTGCTAAGGTTTGGTTTGATCCTAACTGCTCTACTCTTAATGAGTACCAGATATATTAATTAGTAACTTTATAAACGTGACGTGAGTTACATATAAGTCAGTTCGTTTTCCACCATGATTCTGGGAAATACTCTTCAAATTTGTATTCAGTTTGCATTATTACCGATATATACAGAGATTATTGTTTGTTGGGGGGATTGAAAAATTGAACCAAAACCTTTATTATCCCATGTAACACATCAAATCATTATAAAACTAAAAGTGATTCGAAGCAAATCGATATTTTACCCCAGAATCAAGTACTTTTTATTTGCTCCAACACAATATATCGAAGACAACGCAGAAACCAGGATATTCTAGAGCACAATTCGCATATTCATTCAAAAATAATAATGAATATGTAAGAAGTAGAGAAGCATTATACACGGTGTCGGGTCAGAGAGAATGGGAAGATTATGGCAAATAAAATTAGCGAAAAGGGAATAAAAACATGAATTATCTGGAATTAGGTTTAACTACACCTGTCAGGACACATTAATTTAAATTAACTTTTCGTTCATTTGTGCGCGTGTGTCACGTGGGATATGCTTATTATTTTCGAGAGTCAGGAGATAGGTATTTTAAATCTAAAATAAGCTCATTGTATAATTCCATATGTTCGCATAAGGCTGAAACTTCACAAAACGCACTGTGTAGGAAACCAAAATGTTTTGTAATTACCTAATTCACTTGCCTGAATGTGTTCAAAATGGTAGCAATAAACATGGTAGATGATGTATACATGTATAACTCTATAATTTCTCGCTCTATTTCGACGGTAAATTTAAAAATTAATAATTAGCAGGAGCGAAATTTTATAATCGTTTTCTCATTTCACTATATAAGATACATACGCAGTTTGGTTTTAAAGTGACTTGTTAACATTGTTGAAGGTTGATGAAAAAAATTGCTAATTTGTTGTATATAATGTTACTTACTATATTCCTTCTACTGTACTAACCCTCTGACATGCAAAAAATTCTGAAAAATTCTCAAACCCCGAAGATATCTATGGTTTTCTTTGAAAAGGTCGATGTATGACACCCTCTAACAGTGATTAACAATAAATTCGCCCATTCATTTTTGAATTTTCCAAACCGTTTTTTCATGAAAAAGAGACATAAAACAGGCTATAAAAAAATATGTCAATACTTAAATGTCTGGAATGGAATGTAGAGCCATTTTATTGCTTTGTGACGATTTCCATTCACCTAAAATGTAATTAAATTGTAATAATATAGTTGGGAGAATTAAGGAATCGATCGGATCAGTTTTCCCCTATTTGTACCATGAATAATGGTCCGTTTTCACTCAAATTTTCAGATTATCTTTAATTGTACATCTAGCATTGAAGTCACTACCTTAGCACCACTATCTCACATCTTAACAATGTTACCAAGTCCCTTTAAGATGAAATGGATATTAATCGCTAGAAACATGACGGAGACATATTAAATGGTGTGCGCGTTTTGTTATTAATCTATATCAAAGTTACTAATAATGAATAAATAAAACTGAAGCAATCCGTTCCTTGTATCGTCCTTTCCACTCCCCATATCAATAACAATAATTCACCAATAACACTACTCCACGACGTGAATAACAATGGCGCTATTACTCAGGGAACACCGAGTTTGAAAGGATGCGGTGAGGCAGGTACCATGATAGCATCCCGTTACCATAGAAACCACGCATGCGAAGTTCTATGGTAAGTGGTTTGGGGGTCATATATAAGCATTATGATGCTGGTTTGATGAGTGCCTCGCTGAGTGCCTCGCTATGGGCTTGTAATGCTTGGTAAATTATGTAATTAATTGGTCGTCGCATGCATTTTTCTGACAGCAATCAAGATGCACCTGATAGAACAATATATGGTGTGAAGAAAATCACATGCGCAGTACGATCGCTGTGTTATGATGGATGTTATTGTAGCATCGTTACACGTCATTAATAAAGCTATAACCAGATTCTTCCAGAATATTAACACAAACAAGCAAAAGCAGGAACATACAGACAGATACACAGAGGAGGAGGGAGAATTAATATCGAAATGAGAAGAGAGAGGAGAAAGAGAGAGAGAGTGAGTAAGAAGAGAGAGAGAGGGGGTAAAATGGTTGACAGATTAAGGGATCTTGCGTAAATGTTCAGAATGAAATTCCATCTGCCTGTAAAATGAACGTAACGACAACAACAACAATGACAACACCACCACAACCAGCAACAAAAATTATAACGGCTGTGGCAAAAACAACAACAACTATTTTGTAGCTATTGCTGTATCGTTGCAGAAAGTATAACAACACCTCTCCATACATTATATGGGGTAAAAGAATCATGAATAATGTCCAATTGCGTCATTAGCCAAAGATCATGGAAAGAAGTCATAAGAATGCCCTTTTTTCCGGAGGGGTGGAAAATAATCCCACCGGCTGTGGCTTAAATGATGCACCCTGATAATCATGGGTTCTAAGTCTGAAAGTACATGTAATACAAATCAACAATGGCTAACGTTTCTGTTTTTGTGTGAACGATTAGATAGTATCTTAACCGGGAGGTAGGGAGGTGTCGAGGTATAGTCCTTCATTTAGTTGACTCAATCCAAGGGTTAAAGGTTCGAAAGTCGAAACCAAGCCCGGCACTAGCATCTTTTGGCAAGACATTATTCCACATCTGCCACTCTGCACCCAGGTGGAAATGGATACCTGGTAATCGCTTGGAAAATCATAATTGCAGGGCCTACAGGAGGAATAGCATTGAAGCTGATGAGACTTCCCAGTGAAGACAAAATTATTATTACTATTATTTACCTAAAACATCATCTAATAGGACTCTACATTACCTCACCTACATTGTGAAGCGACTACTAGTTAGACCAAAGAGAGGAGTCCTGTCTTGAACTTAAATCCCAACTGCACGACTTATAGCTACTTGCGCCCTATATATAGCAAACAATGCCTAATCGGTGCCTGTTGGTCCCCCATGATTCCCTTTTTCGTATCTTAATTGAGAGCTGATTTGATGTGATAACCGCCTGTCAGTGGACTTGCAGGGAGGTCTACTCCCCTGGCCAAATTAGTGCAGATGGGCTTTAAAGTAAAATGATGTATTCCTCAGTTTAATAAATACTTCTCCATTTTTTTCGTTATGTTTGAATGTTTGGTTCATATTTACGACCTCAACAGAATGACACTGCTCCTATAATCATGGTAACATCATATATAATACCGCAGTGAGAATGAAATCATACTATCAGGCAATCATGATACCAGGCAATCATGAAATCAGGCAATCATGTTATCAGGCAATTGTGATATCTTCACATGTATCGGAATAAGACGTGGTTTATTATGTTTTCGGTCATCACCACCGAAATGAAATCAGATGTAACGTACGAAGCCAATCGTGCTAAATAAATGCTAATTACAGCAATAAAAGTTGCTATGTGTTCCAGTTTTCCGGTTTTCACAATACCGCCGTCGTCAGGGAGTTTATGACGAAAATCTATTCGGGAATAAAAATATGGATGAAAAAGGCAAAGCATTCTTAAAGGTAAAGACCAGTAATGGTCATGCGATTGCATTGTGAAAGAAACGTTGTGGAATCGATCAGAAAAGGTTGATCATCTAGCATCTAGCATCTGCAAGGTTCTGGAATCATCAAAATGATAAGAAATTTGGCCCATTCTTCGTAAAGTTACAAGCACTATACACAGAAAGATGTATATGGGACTACCCTATATCTCTCACAGGACCATGAGAGAAACAAATTTACCAAATATATGAATTAGTAGGCGGTTTCCCGGCAAATTTTGTATCATCATGTATTAGTCAAAACATATTCTTTCACATGATTGGTAATGAGAGCTTCCATTTCATTTTTTGAAATTGGGGCGTTACCAATACTGGTCTTTACCTTTAACAAAATGAGAATGATTGATTCGTTCAGTAAAACGGTCGGGTACAACTGTTACATATAATAGGGCAACTGATCATCCATGAAATAAGCGAGGACATATCAACTAAATAACAAATAATGTGCGAGTTTATAGCAAATATGCGTAATTTTAAGTCGCTAAAATCCTCATGGTTCAATTCAGATTGAAAGTAGAATCCTAGTGAATGTAAACGATTATGAGTTAGTATTCTCATCATCGTGATTCATGATGTCGAAAAGAGTGTACATGTACAGTTTGACAAAATCTCAATATGACTGATAAGATTGAACAGATTTCGACCCACAGTTGTTGAAGTACCTTGTGTAGTAAGTCAAGGTACAGTACCTTTCAATGGGGGGGGGGGGGGGGGGGGGGGGTTGATGAATCTGTTGAAATAATTTTATAATTTTTACAATGAATTTTACACTATACACCTGTTCGTATGCGGATAATCAACCATTCAAACCAACAAGTTTGGTATTGCTTAACTCGTGCTCATTCAATATTTTTTCAAGTACTGGATATACTGTAGTTAATGATTGTCGTTGCAATAATGGAACCTGTGTAGATACATAGAGTGTAATTGGGCTTTGCGTAAAAGTTGTCTATCGAACGCCACTCAATAAATAAACCCTTAGTCATAAATGTACAATTCTGATTAAATGTAGCTCAAGTATTTTTTTAAATTCTGTTTGATCAGGTTGATTGTGGCGTTAAATCATCTACCCCCTTCTATTAAGAACATGATAATATTTTATTTTCGCTATTATGTGAAGTTTGTACTGCTCCTGTCACGTCTCTTGGTTCCAATGAATAACAAACACGCCATTATTCAGTTTTCTTAAGCAAAAAGGGGCACAAAGTAAACATTTCAATGGTTAAAAATAGATAAAAAGGGTAAGTCTGGCAACCATGAACCTTACACTTTTTTCGGAATCAACGAATTCAATTTATTGAAATAAACGTACATGAATTTGATTTGTAGTTGAGGGATTTAATCATTTGTTATTGTTTACGTCGTCATTTGTTGTTTTGTTGTTAATGGTTTGCTCAAGAGAACAAATTCAGAGTTGTGCCCCAACCCTTGTAAATAACCCTGCTCTGTCCCAGTGAAACATTGGGCTTCAATAACGATCATGGCCACGTTGACCCGAGGACCATTTCTATAACATTAAGATTAACGATTTTACATCACATTTAATACGTTTCGCAGTCTTAGGCTATTCAGATAATGAATCCATGCTTCGTTGCATATGGCAAATTTATTGATTGATAGATCCATGCCCTCGTGTTAAGAAGCGGATACTGCTCGTTCGAATGATTCATGAATATTCATGAGTTTGTTTCATGCCATTACAAAACCGCGACCATGCCTATAATACAGGTTAAGTAACATAAGTCATGAAGGCAATTTAGGAAGACTACTGATAAGTATGGTTCTACATTTGTTTTAAATCCTCCTTTGGCGTGCTGTTGAGAAGGGTGAATGAGAGAATTTCTACTTTAATGTATAATAATAATAATAATAATAATAATAATAAAGATAGATTTATTGAGCGCATAATAAACAGAAGTTTTCCTATGCGATTTACAAATTTAAAAAAAGCATGTACAAGTATATTTCTTCAGTTAAGGTTCTTTTTTTAAAGGATGCCTGTATTGTAAACGTTTCAAGAATACAAAGACTGGTAACACAAGATCGTGAAGATGCAGGAGTACCATGAGCTAATGATTCGAAAATTGAAGATAATAATAATAGTAATCACAATTATTTGTAATGAAATTTCTTTCTTTCTTACAAATCCCTGACGGAGAGATATACATGTAACACATTTCTTAAGGCATTAGGGTTGGTACAAGACGCAACCCCCCCCCCCCCTCAATTTTTTTAAAAATAATAATCTGCCACGGGTTCCAGGCGCTATGGACTTATCTAAATCCATTTGTAGTAACAATCAAAAATATTAACCAGTGACTTAATGCAACAATGAAAGAGTGACATGATGAAACTGGTTCATTTTTAGGATTTTCTTTTTACGTCAAATATTTTGCATACATAAAAGAGAAAATAAAAAATTCAAAGTCTTCATTACAAACCGTTGAGTACCGAAACTTGAAAAAATGCAAATTACACATTAGCTTGATAACAAATAATTGACAAAAATGTATAATTCAGAGACGATTTGAGTGTCATTTTAACGACGTATAGGAGTTATAAGTTACAGTCTGTTTGTTTTAAACTGCCATTTCTGTATTTGTACAACTAGTCACCATAATGATATGTGTATTACTCATTTCTTTTTGCATGAACATGTCTTCATCCGAGTAGAAATTGAACATCTCTGTTATAAACCATGCATAAAACACCACACGCAACATCACACGAATACAATTTGTTGTTACATCTTAGCACACGGATTTGTTTTTAGATCTGTAAAGCTACTCCCTTTCACCCCGGATCGTTTCATTGTATACCCTACAATGAAAGTCTCATCAGCAGGCTTTACTCAAGGATAACCAATATTAGCTTCCAGGCTTAACACACGGGTGCTCTCTCACTGTGGGCCGAGCGAGCTTATGGAATGATCCCTGGTAGCGCGAAAATAGAATAATACAATGATGCGCTGGCGAATTACATAAAATGTTAATTAGCGAGTTCTGGCGGTATTGCCGAAAGGGCAAAGTTTGATTGAATGTCTAAAATATTTGCCCGTTTGTGATGTTATCTTTAACTATATGAGGTTATGTAGCACAATGTCTCTTTTGTAATGTCGACATTTTCGTTTTCAAATACTTTTGATTGACGTCAATTAATTTTTTTTCTTCCGTTTTCTTCCAATGCAGGGTGTAGCCCGAATCCTTGCTTAAATGGAGCCCTCTGCGTTGAGAATGACGACGGATCAGCATTCTGCCAGTGTACTTACGGGCCTAACGATGTGTTCCACGGTGAATTTTGCCAGGAAAGATTAGGTAAGAATATACACAGGGGCGTCTCCTCTCGGAGGAAGGGATCGAGGGAGGGGTACCCTGCGTTTGAACTATAGAGGGAGCACGATATCAATTTAATGTCCATGATCGAATATTCTCTCTCATGCCATGACATAATAATTCTGCCTAAGACTGCAAAAAAAAAGGGGGGGGGCATTATTACACAATTTAAAACAATCGATAAATCAGTGTCCCTTAAGTTACAAAGAAATATATATTCACCGGCGTAAAATATCTTGAATGATAATACTTTCCGAAAGAAAGCGCATTTGAACATTCGTATGAAAATGCGTTTTATCATCGTTAATACATCTAATAATAATGTGACAATAGTGTTGGTACTTCTCCATCTTTTTCTTCTTCTCCTACTTCTTCTTCTTCTTCTTCTTCTTCTTCTTCTTCTTCTTCGTCTTCTTCTTCTTCTTCTTCTTCTTCTTCTTCTACTCCTTCTCCTTATTTATATTAGTAGATGAATCACATGTATGTTTTGCTTGCTCTCATTAACAGGGAATGGTGATGGATGCTCACAGCACTTTTATACGAAATCAGGAACATTGACATCCCCAAATTATCCGGGTTTGTACTTGTCCAGCACGGAATGCAATCATCTTATCGGTTATCCTGGAGGGAAGAAGGTAGGTACTGCATGGTTTTTTTCTCATTGTTTTCGGATGCCTTGAGCATCTCTAGAGATGGATATGTTGCGCTTCATCAATATTGTTATTATTATTTATAGCTCTGCAATTTATCATACACGCTATATTTGAACATTTTCAAATCAGATGACGTACTTTCTTGGTTTAAGCAAACCCATTCTAGTATTTCGAAATTTGTTTGTGATAAATGCAACTTCAGTTGAAGAATAGAGTACTCAATCTCTTAAAGGTTTCTCAATTGATCAGAGCTTAATACACAGGTGCCCCCATCTACCCCTCCCCCCTCCCCCTTCCCCCTCCCCTTATACAAACCCCCAAACAATACGTCATAGCCCTACAAATGACAGCCATCTAATGTGTATTGCATCGAAGAGGGTACTATTTTCTAGGAATATAAAAGAAGGCATTTCTTATTGCTACTTCACCTATGCCACGCGGTTATTGGTACAAGCAAGCAAAATTCCCTTCCTTAGAATACTTTCCATCGACTACTCATGCATAGGGTACGGTACTGGCTTGAAATCTAGTGCAGGGGTCAATCTAGGTGTTTGGGGAAAAAAGGACAGGGCATAACTAAGTAAAAGGGCTAAAACTAATATATTTATTGCTTTAAAAAAAAGCGCAGCCAGAAAAGGGTTAAGACCATTGTTTTGATCAATGTCAGAACAATTCTTGATCTTAATGTTACCCCTTTTGGCCGCCCATAATGAACTGGAGATTTAAACCATGGTTCAGATCTAAAACCATCTTTACTCTTCAAACTGCCCAGGTTCGAATCACTTTCAACGGGCACTTGGACATCGAGGCAAGCAAGGATGAGCTCCTGATCGCACCAGGGCCTTTGATTAACATCGACATCGACCCTTCTCTAAGTGTTCTATTCAGCAATGACCGGATCGAATCGCCGCCCGATCTCAATTTCACCTCCGACATCATCTGGGCGAACTTCTTCACGGACAGGAATATTGAGAGGACTGGCTTTAGTTTTTCCTGGCTCTTTGGTAAAGCCCCCTTCTCGTCATCTTTCCAAACTTACTTTTAATCATCAGACCAATTTTCAGAGGTTATTTTTAGTATATTTCGCTATTTTTGCCATCATTAAGGTGTCATCGGGCATGGTGGTTCAGTGGTTAGTGCGCCCGCGTCATGAACGGCAGGTCGTGGGTTCGAACCCCGGCTGAGTCATACCAAAGACTTATAACAATGGGACCTTCTGCCTTCTAGCTAGGCGTTCAGCATATTAGAATGGAGAAGAATAGTAATAACAAATTATGTTATGCAGGGCCCGCTGGAAGAGCAGTTTCATAACTGAAGTGGGTACCCTGGGTAAATAAAACGTTATTATTATTATTAGTAAGGTCTGTGTTTAGCAATATGTAGAGATTAATCTATAACATATGACTAGTTCCGATTACCACGAATGTTAAGCATAATTAGTATAATTGTTTCAATTATTCACATTTAACCATTTTAATGATTGCATAATGTCTATAAACAATTACAATGTTATTTGTTGTGATCTTCATTTGTTTATTCACTTGTTTGTTTGTAATGTGTGTTTGTTTACAGACGGGGATGAGTGTATTGGTGACCCATGCAACCCGGGGCAAGCCTGCATCGATTTGGAATTTAGCTTTACCTGCGTTGGTTAGTACATTATGCATTATTAAAGAGAAAGAACATGCAATTTCACTCCACCAAACCTGTCTACTTTGAAACTCATACACATGTTCGACATCCTCCTCATCATCATCATCATCTTTTTCGTAATGCTCATCATCATCATCATCATCATCATTAAAGTCAAGTATTTCCCTCTTACGTGGGGCTACTTATTTCGTGCCAAGATGACACTCTCCCCCTCCACTTCTTTTTTATTTGTACCATCATTTCATTGTCGGAGCGATTGTTATATGCATGTTACATTCCAATTTGGTTGATATTAAGATTAATAATGTAAACCCACAATCACACCACCACACCGACTTCACAACGACTTCCTAACCGACCGATTTGGAGTAATGTAATTGCTTCTTCTTTATCTTATCGGTCCCGGTTGAGTGACCGGGGGATAAGCATGATTAGTTTCCCTTTCAATGATTGGACAATCAGTCACTTTTCAAGGAAAACGATGGATAAATTGACAGGATAATTTCTTAGCTATTCTCATGTTGTGCTGGTTGATGTGTTCGTAGTCCGTGTTGTAAGTGCTATTCATTATTACCTGTAGTTTAAGCTACAGTCCCATATACGTCCCGGACCGTCCCGGACCATCCCGGACCCCATCCGGGGTGATCCGGGATTCGGTCCGTGATGACACCGTGTTGGCACCGGGGTGGTCCTGGATGGTCCTGGATGGTCCTGGATGGTCCTGGGCGGTCCGGGAGTCGACCCCGGTCAAAAACTGCCGGGGTGGTCCGGGACGGTCCGGGACAATAGTTTGATCCGGGGTGATCCGTGTAGCCACCGTGCTGGATCCGGGGTCATCCGTAGTGGCGCCGGGGCGGTCCGTGTTGATCCGTGGCAGTCCGGGAGTGAGTTATTGACCCCGGATCACCCCGGCGCCCCTACGGATGATCCCGGACCCAGCACGGTGGCGACACGTGGCGTTCCGGGATGATCCGTGTTGGCACCGGGATGGTCCGGTGTCATCCGTGTTGGCACCGTGTTGGCACCGTGTTGGCACCGGGGTGGTCCGGGACGGTCCGTGGCGGCTCCGTGCTGGGTCTGGAATGATCTGTACTGCTGTCGGGGCTATGCCCGGACGGTCCGGGGCGGTCCGTAGTGGTACCGTGTTGGGTCCGGGGAGACGGTCGGCGGTTGCGATTTTTTGAACAAAACATCCCGGACCATCCCGGACCATGGTCCGGGATGGTCCGGAGTGGTCCGTGCTCGTCCGTGCTGGTCCGGTTTTATATGGGACTGGGGCTTTAGGCTTCTACCAAACATACAATCTAGTAGGTAAGCTTTCATCCGCTCCTGTAGACTTTCCCGAGCCATGCGATTCTTCACACAATTACTTTTACTGCCTGCTGCATCGAGATCACTGGAAGGAAGATTGGTGATATTGTAAAACCAGAGTCCCTATTCACAGAATGATTGTTCCTTTTCAATTTTAATTTCAATTTCAAATGTATTCATGTTTCCAACAAAACATTACATATCAATTATAAGCATTTAAAACAAATTTAAGAAATACATGTTGAAAATAGAGGGGTCCACTAAAAAGCAATGCTTGTACAAGTGTGAACACCTCAAATGAAACTTAGGAATAATGAGTAATTAAATTAACTAATCTGTAACTACAAAAGGAACTACAAAGTAGGGGAAAGAAAAAGGGGGATGCCAACAGAGACGAGAAAGGGACAAGGCAATACTTTACACGACAAAGATAGAAGAACACGGTCATAATACAAAGAATAGACAATGACAAAAAGAAGTGAGAGATCGAAGGGTACAGAAATAATACTAAATGATGAGCTGCATGTGGAGTTGTTATGATTATCCCTGTAAATTAAATTGTGTCTATATTTGCATCATTTGTTTTTTTATTCCAGATATCAACGAATGTGCGAGCGATCCTTGTCTGAATGGTGGTACATGTGTGAATGGTGATAACTCCTTCAGTTGCCTCTGTTCCATAGGATTTAGGGGTGTCAAATGCGAAGAAAGTAAGTCAATGTATCCTTATTTATTCCATAGTTTCAATAATTTACTTTTTATTCTTCACCGGTTATTTACAAAAAAAGTACATCCCATCAATCATATTGCTAAATGACTTGAATGAATTCATGAGAGGTCTTTTCATCGATTGCTATTTCAGAGACATAACCAACATTTATTGTGATGGCTAAAATCTAAAATTCATGACAGACGCTTTAAATATGACTATAACATAACTGCATTTTAGAGAAGGCAAGAACAGGGTGTCGTTTCACAAAACTTGTCATCAGTGACAAATGACAGTTTCTGTTATAAGCTACTGAAATCCTCGCTTCTAATTGGTTATCAGCAGATTTGTCACTGATTTTTGTCATTTGTCATCGAAAAAAGGCCTTGAGAAATGGGCCCCTGATGTATACAAAACCCTCAGAACAACGGAAGGTGGATCATTATTTAACTGCATGTTAATTATATATTTTAGATTATTTCACGATTATCCTACTAAATCAAGGAATTGGCCAACACAGAACGTATGATTTGTCAACTTTATATCATGATCTGGAAATTTAACGGCAGAGAAACTGTCCTACCAACCCGTATCAATGCCTTATCCGCCTCCGTACACACACAAACACACGCGTACACTCCTCCTTTCGGAAAGAGTTGCACATGCCATTCCTGATCATTTATGTTCTGTTTCATGGCAACAGCAAGAACTGTTAGGAATACAGTGTGTGCAGTCGCATCAGACAGTATGCAAATATAATTCGCATGGAATGTAAATATGACTTTGTCCCCGTGTTTGCCTTCTACTCGTATCCAGTCATTGACCCGTGCCTTGCTTTGCCCTGCTCCAACGGTGGAATATGTCAGTCAACCCGCCTTGACTTCACATGTACATGCATCAATGGATGGACAGGGCCGACGTGTGAAGAAGGTAATGATCACAACCCAATTATATGTAATTAAAGGTTTATTAGCGAAAATAATTGGTAAACCGAACCGAATAGAGGCAGACAGATTGTTGCAGAAACAATTTCTTTTTCTTCATTCTTTTAATCATTATTCTAAAAATCAACATTAAAAAGATAAATGAGGTAGAAAGGGAGATATATTTATCCTAGAATACAGAGTTATAATCAAGTTATTCAAGAGAAGGCTGAGTTATGGTAAAGGTGAGCATAGCTGTTTAGGTTGATCAGTCTATTGTATGCTACTTTTGAATAAAATGTCAAACAAGAAATGTCCCCTGAAAAGGTTTGCTTTACAAGTGCCCTCATGGTAAAATATGACGAGAAAAAGGTCAACAATTTGACTACTAGCATGTCCCCCAAAAATACGCTGGTCGCATTCGGGGAAATTTGGCATATATCCCTTCAGATTTTATTCATCTTATTCTCCTAGGCCCATATTCATCAAACATTACTAAAGCTATTTGTCAAATAATTTAAAAGGTTACATAGTAGACAAGTAGGATTAGTAAGTTTTTTAATGAATATGACCCCTGACCACTTATTGGTCATTTGTTTGTTTCTGACAAAACTTTCTTTTCATCGACTATGTTTTCAGACTTGGATGAATGCCTGAGCGGCCCATGTCAAAATGGTGGCACCTGTAACAATGGTCGTAACATGTACACGTGCACATGCGCACCAGGGTGGACTGGAACCGACTGTGATACTGGTAAGACTGATTACTGAATACTCTTATATCTTAGAATCTTTGATTTTGACTGTGCCTAGTTTATTTATCATTCAGGATTATTGTGTCAATACGCTGACTGCTTTCTATTACACCAATCAAGTTATAAATCCACGTCTAAAATAGATCGCACAGTATTAGTAGGTCCACATCATGAAACGGGAAGAAAGAGAGATAGAGAGGGAGGAGAAGTGAGGAAAGTGAGAGAATGAGAAAAAGTAAGTGTAAATACGAGGACAGAGAGAGAAAGAGAGAGATCAGGGAGATAAGAGAAAGAGAGAGGGAGGAAGGGAGGGAAATAACCTATATGTAAAAGACAGAAAGGGATACAGGGAAACAATCAGTAGCACCGATCGAGAGAAAGACAGGGGAAAGAGATGTGGCGCATTTTAGACAAGTGTAATGAGGGAAAAACGAGTTAGAAACATTAAATACTGTACATTTCGAAATTGTGCATTTTTCGTAACATAAATATTTTCCCCTATATGACGCTGGATGGCAAAGTATGATATATATTTACAAATATCTTTCCCTTTGACAGAAACTCTTGAATGTTCCTCTAGCCCATGTCTGAATGGTGCTCAGTGTTTCGAGGGTACCAACGCGTATGCCTGTTCTTGTGTTCCTGGGTTTACAGGCCGAAACTGTGAGATGAGTAAGTAAACATATGCTAAGTTAAAGGCCCACTTCACTACTGGTAGCTATTTGCGCCCTCTATATAACAAACAATGCCTAATCGGTGACCATTAGTCCCCCATGATCCTCTTTTTCTTATGTTAACTGAGAGCTGAGTTGATGAGATAACCACCTGTCCAGTGACCTTGCAGAGCGGTCTAATCCCTCCTGTAAACTACGGCAGATAAGCTTTAATATTTCGTCTTTAAAGTGTCCTTTCATTTGGACTTTACAAACTAGTACTGTGGTATTCCAAGCAAAGTCTGAAATTAAAAAAAATAGAGCTAGCCCTTTGTTGCATTGGATGTGTTTCCATTGATGTGTGCTTTCCTGTCTGTCTGGCTGTCACTATCTGTCTCTGTCTCCGTACAGCCTTTCCTCTCACACCCCCCCCCCTTTCCTCTCACCCCCTCTCTCTCCCTCTCTATATCTCTCTCTCTATCTATCTCTCCATCTCTTCTCATATATTATACCCATATCCCCTTCTTTATCCCCTTTACTTTCTCTATATTCATCTTTCTCAAAATTTGAAAGTGGAGTGCTCTGGGTCAGGCTTTTTGTTTGGGGGGGGGGGGGGAGGGCCGGAGTCCTCCAAATTTGTAATTATCAAATTCTTCATATCGTATCAACCATCGATTTCTTCTCTATAGGGCAGGGATTAGGGAAATGGACTACACAAAAGAAAACTAGAAATGAAATCTTTTAATTTTCTTAACTATATAAATGCATTGTCTATATGTTGATTCGAGATTGTGATTTTCATTTTGGTTCTCCACAACCCAGATATCGATGAATGTGCAAGCACGCCATGTATGAATGGTGGTGGATGTATTGATGATGTCAACCGGTATATTTGCTCCTGTCTTCCCGGCTACCAAGGCGTTCACTGCGAAGAGAGTAAGACCGATACCTTAGATAAACTGTTTCTCTGACGTAACAATGGTTTGACTGCTGCATCTCTCAATCGTTGAGGTCAAATGGTCTATTGTCATAAATCATACTCACTTTTTAGGTTTAGAGGTTTTTAGGGTTAAAGCAATACAAATCGGAAGTGCATATTCTATCTATATGCAAATATTGTTCTCATGTTTTGCCTCGTTATACTTCCACTATATATTCGAGTTAATGTATTTGTCTAGGTATACTGAGAAATGTTGTTAATACGCTTTGTGGTTATAATAGAAGTATGACTGAGGAAGTAATTTTTCAAAGAAAGTAATTCAAAATATTTTTTCCTGCAAAAGTCACAATTATTTCAGTTGCGATAAAATAATCCATTATTTCATGTTTAAAGTATCAGTGTGTGGTATTATATGATCTTACACTAATATTTAGCTTATGGTTTTAATATATTTCTCTTGATATTTTTTTCTCCAGATATTGACGAGTGTGCTAGTGATCCTTGTCTCAATAGTGGTACATGTACTGATAGCATCAACAATTTTGTCTGCACATGCCCACCCGGATATACCGATTCTATCTGCAGTACTGGTATGTAGCTACTCCATTAAGTTACCTTAAGGATGAATTTACGCGGAAATGTGATTTATTCGTCAGCCTTTAAGCCGGCAAACATCTAATGCGGAAATTGACAATTCTCTTTTCAATTGATTTTTCGTTGAAGAACTGGTAAAAAAAAATGGTTTTAAGACATTTTGTATTGAAAATGAGTAGAGAGTTATCCGTATCCTCGCCTTAATGTAGTTTGTAATATACTGCTCTGACCATTTAAGTCGTGTTCTCTACTTTCGATATCAACACTAACAAATGCATACATGTCGGGAATTTTTTCAGCATCGTCATGTGTTTTTAAGATTCAGAAATTCGTCACTTATCATCTTACCCATGATTAAGAAAATTGAATAGCTGAAGTAAAGAAATACATTCTTTCGATAACATTCTCTCTTTTTTCTTCACAGAGTAATCAGGCCTTTTGACTAATTTTTAAGAAAAAATGTTTCAAAGTTTAAGCTGTTAACCATCAGTGGGAAAATACCTATTTAATTTTCGTCTTCTTTTCCACCATTTATCGCAGAAATCAACGAGTGTGCGTCTGGCCCGTGTGTCAATGGACTCTGTTTAGATGAAGTAAATAGTTACTCATGTGTGTGCACCCCAGGATGGACTGGCATCAACTGTGATATTGGTATGAGGAAACCGAATTTAAAATGTCTCAATCTTTTGGATATCATTTATAAATGTATTTATATATATTTATATTAATATATTTGTAGAGGTGTTGTGGTCTAGTGGATAACTCGTAGGACTGTGGATCACAGGGTCGGCGTCATTCGAATCCCACCACGGCACTAATGTCCTTTGGCAAGATATTAATCTACATTTGCCACTCTCCACCCATATGTTAAATGGGTACCGGTAGGAAGGGATTCATTGAATGCTGTGAGCGCCGTAAATCAGATGCCTAGCAGAGCCGGGGTGATAGTTGGAGCATCTTGAGCACCATACATGGTCGATATGTGCGCCACATAAACATCCAATATTATTAAAGGAAATTTGATAATGAATCCACTGCAGCCTACAAATAAGTTCTGCTTTTTTGTTAAATGAAGTCTCGAGATTATCCCAACCCAAAATTCTCAAATCACGATGAGGAGGCGTTGGCGTAAATGTGTCACCCACTTTATCACCCTACAATCTCATGAAACGTCCGGATACACAACTACCTGAATGAGAGTCTTTTTACTTATGCAATAAGCTGTTCTCTGGTTTTCTCTGAAAAAAACGTGCAGTTTGCTTTCATAAATATCTCGGATTCTATGACAATGAATCGTCCCCTCTATGTTCCTTGCATTAATCCGTTGTCGTATTATACGTCCACTGGTAACATATCTTTTAATTGTTTCTCTCATTTGTTTCGCTTGTACAGATATCAACGAATGTTTGTTAAATGGTGGCGCCAACCCATGTCAAAATGGCGGAACTTGTATCAATGGTCAGAATATGTACACGTGTATGTGTCGACCAGGATATACAGGGGTGAACTGTGAAGTCGGTAAGAGATTGTTTGTTCTTTAGTTCTTCCAATCCATAAGTGATCAAAACGCTTTACTCGTTCACTCATTTGGTTGAAAACTTCATTAAGCAGCATAAAACAATGGAACGATGAAAACCATAAACATACACTATTGGCAATTAGTTAGAATCGAAAATTATGCATACGGGAAGAAAGTGTTCATGTTGTAGGTGAATGTCCAGACTTTGGGCACCACATTATTATAAATTCTCATTGACCCGTGGACAATTTCTAGTTAGTAGAAATTCTTATTTCAACACTATACTTCGACCTATATCCAAACATAAATATGTCGCAACATACGTCTTAAAGTATACATCTTTGACAAAACAATGCTCGCCTGAATTTGTCTTCCAAGAACAGAGACAACTGTGTAAGAAATTAATACTTTAATAAACTCTATGCTTAAAAGTCCCTTACAAACTTAAAGCACGCATGAAATTATTTAGGTACTTTATATTTCGGTGTCAAATTGTTAAAATATGGTCACTTCGGAATATTTAATGTTTACTTTAACCCTTTAGATATCAACGAGTGTGCCTCCAATCCTTGTTTCAACCTCGGAACCTGCATCGATGGGGTCAACTTCTACACGTGTAACTGTCAGCCCGGATTCGAAGGAACAAACTGCGGAACTGGTAAATTATCTCTTTTATATTTACTCTGGTGTGCTATTCATACTTTTAAAAAAGTAGCAAATTACGATTTAAAGTCGCAAGGAAATCACGTCTATAAAGTTACCTCAAGTCTTCATACCGTCCTTTGAATTTGTGCTTTTCTTAGTTTGAAGTGATATTCTTACTAAAGATTTTTTTTTCTAGGGATCCTGAATTACAACTTTTTAAATGTAATGACAGTATCCATGATACCGCCGTGCTATCTGTTGACCGGGAGAACATTGAACATCCTCTGGAAGATGCCAAGACAGGTTTTGTGTTTTAAAATCCAACAATCCCAGAAATATACAAAGTTGTGCCAAATGGGACCAAGATTTTTCTAACTGTATTCCCTGATTGACTGCATCATTGGCAGTATTTTATGGATGTACTTTCCTTCTTATTCTGTAGATATCAACGAATGCGCTTCAAACCCCTGCTTCAATGGAGGCATCTGCACGGATGAAGTGAATAGTTTCAGATGTACGTGCCCTGTTGGGTATCAAGGGGACAGATGCGAAAGTGGTAAGTCAGCAATACATAATTATATCCTATGTACAATTCTGATAAATAAGATGTATTGATACATTGCGAGAGATTGGTTGATGGGTTGTATTTTACGTAACTACGTCATCTCTGAGGAACTTGGTAATGAGTATTATGCCTCACCAAATGGCACTAGCGTATCGAATAGGTTTTGAATCCGGGACCTCCCAGTTATGAGACCTCTACTCTAGGCTGAGTGGTACTCTATTTCAGATACCACTGCATACCAGCCAAATACGTTGTTTATACAGCGGAATGTATTTTTTTTAGAAACATGTTCCTAAACCCCTCTTTACCTATTTAGATTAGTTTGTGATGTCTTTTCTTAGTATGGGGCTTTTGATTAGATTCTGGTTGTTACCGCTCCGACAGGGTTACAGGTATTTAAGGCCCTCGAAAATTCTTCCACTAAACTATCCTAGTTCCATCTTCTCCTAATTCAAACCTTGGCCTAATAAGATCATGTTTAATTCAGAAAATACTTAGATATCAGACAAACAACTTTGTTAAACCAGATTTTGAACAAAGGCTTAAGCCCAGCTTCGGCTTCAGCTCTTAGTAAAATACGGGCCAAATAGTTGTATAGATACGTTGAGGGCATCTTTGATTTCTGATTAATGACTCAGTGATCCTTTATTTCAGATACGCCTGACTGCCAGGCAAATACGTGCTTAAATAATGGAGTGTGTCAGGATCTCACCAATGCATTCCAGTGCATTTGCCTGCCTGGTTGGACTGGAACAAGATGCGAGATATGTAAGTCTACAGTTTTATAATTAGAATCTCTATAAAGTGTTCTCTACCTTCAGAAAATCATTTTTTACGTTTGGCTTCTCAGATCCACATCAAATTCGACACATATTTGAAAGTGCTTTCATTTTAACTACGAACAAAACATAACTTTGCTTTTCCTATCGACCGTTGTTATAAACCCGAAAATGAGGACAAAGGCATTATACTACCAAATGTTTCTTTAGTGACTTGTTTTCTAACTGTAGACTTTCTCCAGTAAATATAGTATCTCTGATATCTAACATTTTGCCATTATGCAAGCCAGCTCAACATTATTGATTTCTACGAAAAGAGGTAAAATCAAAACGTCTTCTTTGATAACTCCCCAAAAATATAGAACCGAAATCATGCAGAGCTATTTGTTATTCGTTACATAGATTTCACCAAAGATTTTGATAGCATCATATATGAAAACCTAAGGTGTGAACCATGTTGTAAAGGTGACTGACTGATAGCTATTTTCTATTCATGATCTTTTTAGCGGTCGATGAGTGCGCGTCGAGTCCTTGCCAAAATGGTGGATCTTGCCTGGACCAACACCTAGGTTATCTCTGTGCCTGCAGCGCGGGATACATCGGCACCAACTGCGAGAAAGGTACGAGTTTCAGCCTCGCTTTTTTCATTGAATACTGAATATCACAAGAGTTTCATATAACGAGGTTTATTTCCATAAAGGAACAGTTGTCAAAATTAATGGAAAATTTATCTTAATGTATATTATTGATATAATGTTTGTAAACACACCACGATTTTGATTTGTTTGTTATATCGTCGTGAGGCACTTTTAACTCACCATTAGATTATACAGTCAAACCTGTCTATAGCGACCACCCAAGGGGAACACAAAAAGTGGCCTTTGTAGACAGGTGATCTTTGTAGACAGGTTCCTTAATAGTACATGATTCAATGAGAAACAATTTTCAAGTGAAACAACAAATGTGGCCTTTGTAGACAGGTGGTCTTTGTAGACAGGTGGTCACTAAAGCAGGTATGACTGTATTCCAATATGTATAATCTCTGTTGTCTATATCCTTCGATTCTCTTTCTATTTCCCTATATTCTATATCTGTTTCACTTTACATTTATCGCCCCTCTAATCTCTCCGTCTCTTGGCCGTTTTCAGAACTCTTCTTCTTCTACTCTATGTCCTCTTAATGGCTCTCTCTTCTTCTTTTCCTTCGTAACCCTATGTCTCTCTCTCTCTCTCTCTCACTCTCTCCCTCTTCCTCTTCCTCTCTATGTCTCTCTTTCTCTCTATCTGTCTCTATCCCTACCTCTCCCATTCATCGTATGTTCAGTATCATCCTCTTTTCCGTTCGGTTTATCCATACGACTATGACTGATAAATAATACTTGTTTTGGTTCCTTACAGAAATCAATGAATGTCAGAGTGATCCCTGTTTGAATGGTGGCGCATGCGTAGATGGTATCAACATGTTTACATGTAACTGTATGCCAGGATGGGCAGGAGATATTTGTGAAATCGGTAAGTCGACCCATTCTTTTACTTATAGTTAAATGGAGATTTTCATTCTAAGGACATAATTCGTTACACTTTATAACAGTTTCAAGAAATGTATTGTCTCCCTGTTGATGTATATTTTCCTTTCCTACTTACTACAATCCTACTGTTTATGTAACACAGACGAAATTAGATTTGAAACATGAAAGGGGTATTTTCGATGGCGGCTAGGTGATCGAATAATGAATGCCTTTATTCTTCATCGACTTTAATGTCAATATCTTGAGGAAAAAATTGGGCTGCTTCTCAATACAATTTTGTATTTGGAAGCAGCCAGTATTCTTGCGGAATGCATTTTGGCGGGTAAAAAGTGATGAAGATGTTTCCTTGTAAATACAATACTAAGCACTAATTTTCCTGTTTTTATATCGTGTGCCCATGAATTTTGTGTGAGCATTAAATATGATATAACATAAAACATAAACCCTGATTTCATAGCATATCAAACCACAGTGAAAACGTTATTTATCTAATCTCTTCTAGATCTCGACGAATGTGCAAGCTCACCGTGTCAGAATGGAGGAATATGTATCGACAGGCCTAACTTTGCCTTCGATTGTTTCTGCCAACCTGGGTGGGCCGGCACCTTCTGCGAACTTGGTGAGAATAATAAGGTTCCACTCTATTTCTCATTTATTCTATGTTTCCAATAATGTGGTAGGTTTGTTGCCTTTATGCTTGCCATACATCTACATTTTCATAACCAATTTTCTAGTTTATGATTTATATCTTGTCATTGTTATACCTAATCGATAATAGATTTCCATGTAAGAGATTACTCAAATTCTACAAAATTCGCAAACAAATAAAATGCATTCAACTTGAATGACCTCTCTAAACTAGTAGGATAGTTTAGTCGTTTGGAGAAAAAATAATAATCAGGCTTTCATCTCAAATTATCTTTACAGTATTTAGGGTTTTTCGTCTCTGTAACACTGCGATTCAGATAAATTATCATTTACTTGTTTTAAGCCATACACAATTTATCATATATAAATAGACCTGGGAGGGGGGGGGGGAGTTCATGAAAATAACTTTTAGTAATTAAAAAAAAGTTTAATCTCGATAACAATCAAACCTTGCTCAGGCTGGTGGCGTTAGCATAATGTTAAAATAGAACATCGGCTAAATCACTAATGGTAGGTTTAAGAGTTAGTTCCGAGCAGTTTTGGTTTCTTATATATATATATACGTATATATATATATATATATATAACAATTAACATCGTTTTCATAATATTGCCCCTGAAGTTTTGTTTTCATTATCGTGATTTTATTTTTTCTTTTCTTTTCAAAACAGATGAGAACGAGTGTCAATCGATGCCATGCTTGCATAATGGAACATGTATTAACGGTGCTAACATGTACGCCTGCATTTGCGCTCCCGGATACACTGGGACTAATTGTGCGGAGGGTATGTATGTGAGGTCTTTAAAACAATCATCATGTTTTCATTTAATTCTATAATTTGCATTACAATGATAATAGTGAACTGTATTTTTAGGGATTTTCATAGCGCCTAATCGCCGCCAATATCTGCATTTATAGGAATATGGAAGGAAGAAGGAGCTGTAGATCGAATGATCACAGGGGAACGGCAGAGACTACATGTCTCTGCCGTGTTTTGTACACCTATTCTCAACCACTAAAACATACGTGACATCAACCTATCAGTCTCATGTCATATCATAATGTACAAGTGTTTGAAGATAGTTGTACAGGTTTATCACATTTTAAACATAGTCGGTATGTACTTCAAATGTGCTTGAAAGAATATTACGATGATTACAGTTGATTTAGTTCCTACATCATAAGCACTTGACACTTTCATCAAGCAGTATACTTTAAATGCTTTATGGAATAAATCACTTGATGAAACACTGTACCTCACCTTGGTCTGGAGAAACATCTTGAGACAAAATGCTTGCCTACGGACGCAGAATCATCAGAGATTTGAATTAAAAGAAATTGTTAATTCAATTCATTTATTTTCACAAAACTCATAGAAACATTAAAAATGTGTGCAACAGTGCCGACAAATTCGAAACATTACAATAAACACAAACACATCTAATAACGATACATACTTAATCTTGTAATTGAGTATATGTAAGGGAAATAGTAAAGGCCAAAGGCCTGTCAAGGGCTATTCTCCAGGGATTTTCACTCTATTGACTGAATGTTCATATCATTGTTCTTCTTCCAGACATCAACGAATGTAACAATCAGTTATGCAGCGGGCGTGGGCGTTGTAACAACCTGGTAGATGACTTCTCATGTACATGCGAAGCTGGATATGAAGGAAGGGAGTGCGAAAACGGTAAGGTTCCAATTTGAAATGTACTCGGCTACTTTCGAAAACCAGCTCTCGGGAAATTTCAATGCTCTTTAATTGTGTATCTCAATGAAATTCTGTTTGAATTACTAAATGCATGTAAGTTATTGTAATGACTGTTCGCACATTTCAGGAAGGTGATAAACAAGACTATTTAGATTTACTCAAGTTGACTTTTCGGGAGTCTGCTATTGTTTTCGTTCGACCATATTAATTAACAACGGTAGATTTGCATTTGTCGAATAGAATCTGGCACATGGGATTTTGGTCATATGGGTAAATGCCATTTTTTGATTGGTGGAAAAAGAGGGTAATAACATTGTACAGACCACCAAAGATATCAACAACACAGTTGCAAAGTTGTTAAAAATAGAATATACACAATACTTAGCATAAACATAGTTTCGTTTCTACAATAATAGATAAGGTAACCTGCAAGCAAACGACATTAAACCATGTGGGCCTAAGTATGTTTTAATCTAATTCAGTTTCATTAATTATAATAGACCATGGATGTTGTACAGAAGATCTTGATCACTGTCGTAATAAAAACCTGGAACATTTCATTTTACAGAGGTGGACAAATGCGCACCCAACCCCTGCCAGAACTCTGGAATCTGCAACAATTTCCTCACGTACTACACATGTACGTGTGTAGTGGGTTGGGAAGGAGAAAACTGTGATATTAGTAAGTATACATCGCATCCGGGTATGTTTTGTTCTTTGATATAATGATTAATGTTTACAAACTACATTTCCTTTGATGTGGTAGGGTGACCAGAAGGGCTTCCTCCCTTGATTCCTCGTGTACTTATTGCTCTTTAGACCTTGCTCCTTGGTTCCTTTACATGACTTTGATTGCACGAACATTTAAAAGTAGATCTGAATCATTATATAAGCAGGGGTTCAACATGCTAAATCTTGTTTCCATTTCCTCTGAAGTTTTCTCATTAGCATGGTATTCCCAGCAATGTGAAATGCATAGCTACGTGGTCTTTTACCTTGTAAATATTTAAATATAAGGGCAATACTACTTCTCTTAACGTATTGAGTCATGAAACGAAAAATAGTAGCACAATTATATTAAACATGTTTACATCATTAAGCTAGAAGCTTTGATGAAGTAAAAGGTAGGTTTTGACCCCTGTAACATACGTATATTTATTTACCTTGGATTGTTTCCATTTTCAGACACCAATGACTGTCTGGGAAGCCCGTGTAACAATGGAGGAACCTGTTTCGATCAGGTCAATGGGTTCACATGTACATGTACAGATGGATGGACGGGGCAACGATGCGATGTCAGTAAGTACTACCATTTCTTACCAAAGGATTTCAGGTGTAAATGATAATCATTGACCAGTCCTTTGTACTTGTCTGATGTATATCTGTGTTTGGAAGTCTTTTAGATATATGAAAGAACCTCGTACTAGAATGACCTCGATGAACTGTATAGTGAAGAAATGTTTCATATTTTCAACAATATCATGATATTCATGTCCGTCAGACATTGGTTTACTCCTGTATGCATTCCCAGATTTATTCTACATTGATTGAATATTTATGACAATTTCAGTCTTGTCTGTCGTATACTTCCTCGAAAATGATCAATCACCAAAACATAATATCAATTATTCTCTTTCATATTTGCAGAATTTAGTTTGTCTTACTTTGCTCATGAAAAATTGTAATGCAGAATCCAATGATTCAATCTAATGCGCGTATTCATTTAGCTAAAATGCTACTTATATTCAAAGCCTATATAGGTCTGCTGTTTTGTGTTGGCTATATCCTTTTGTGGTCAAGGAATCATGTATTTTATATTTTACGTCCTAGGTATCAACGAATGTGCATCGTTCCCTTGTCAGAATAATGGATTCTGTGTTGATGGAGTTAATCGATATGAATGCATATGTCCCTCTGGTTTCACTGGTGTCAATTGCGAACAATGTGAGTATATCTTCAAGTTCAAAAATGAGAGAGACTTTCTTTGGTGATGATAGAAGTATTGCGTATTTCTGTAGCAAAATGTTCCTTGGGACATGTTCATAAAACACCTTTTTATTTACTCTTTCACTTGGCAATATATCCCTTTGTTTATATCATGAACTTATCTGATGCAGGTTGCATATTCTTTTGCAGTTTCCTGAATGCCCAAAATAGGGGTATCAGTCGAAATGAACCTTTCAAAATTGACTTAAATCTCGTCGGTGTCATTTATATAACTAACTTGCCTCTCTTTCATGATTTTTGTCATTTTTTGATCAGCTCCTATGCTTACAACTCTTGTCAAATAGTATAATTTGAAATTTAATTGGCTTCACAAAATATCGATTCAATTTTAATAATCAGATTTTTTGTTCTTCTTCAGTGATTGATCAATGCTCACCGCAGCCGTGTGTTAACAGCGGTAACTGTATCAACAGATCAACATACTTTAACTGTGACTGTGCCCCTGGTTATACGGAGTTTGACTGCAGTGTAGAGATCGACGAGTGCAAAGATACCCCGTGTCGGAATGGTGGGAACTGCATTGATCTCGTGGCCAACTTCACCTGCATCTGTACACCGGGATACACTGGAAAGACATGTAGCGGAGGTAAGCTATAAATGGAAACAAAAACGGGGGCCAAATAGAGGGAACCAGCAAATTCCTATTTCCCAAGATTCTCCTTGTAATTTTGATGTACCTGATATATATATATATATATTTAAAAATGCTAGCTAACGATGCCTCTGTTTGTATTTTATATAACCATGAATGTGAGTATGCTTAGAAAAGTATCAAAGGATTAATTTCCTGGAATAGGTAATCTTTTTGTTTGTTTGAAAGTTTTGATACGGAACGTTTTCATTATCCATGTTTTCTTAGTCATTAAAATATTGGAGGAAGGAGATATTTTCAGATGATGATTTTGCAACACAATGTCTATTATTACGTGTTGCTTCTTTGCCGACAGAAATTAGCCAGTTAAAGTTTATTAAAAGTGAGTACAAAGTTGTCCGACAAGCTAAAAAATACTGAATTATAATGATGGTTAAACCATACTTTTTAATTCCATTTCACGTGGTTGTGATTTTCAGATATCAACGAGTGCCTTAGCAACCCTTGTCAGAACAACGCACGATGTTTCGACCAAGTCAACGGCTACCAATGTCAGTGCCTCCCAGGTTTCATTGGAGACCATTGTCAGACTGGTACGTCAAGTGAATCCCCTATACTTTTATTTTAATTTTGAGCTAAAGCTGGAGAAATAATTTTGTTAAAAAAATGAGTTTGAGACAGAATGCACACCTATTTAGTACATGGTAACACTACAAAACTGTTTTTGCCACTGTGTGGTGGCCTTCCTTTAAAACAATTATTCTTTTTACCACAATTGTATCCGTCCACGTGTTAATAATAAATTGTGATTGCGAAGTATGCTGTTTAACTATTCAAGAACGAAATGGATAATCCTCGTCTAAAATTCTATATACAGTCGTGTTCAGTACTATCGATACCAAATAACACAAAAAAATGTTCTTTTTAGCATCCACGTTGTATACAACAAGGCTTACGATTATGATTGTTTTTGTTTTATCTTGTTGTATTTTGTTGCTAATGTTGTTTGAAATCTGGATGTGTGATTTGTCTAACTTCGATTTACAGAAATCGACGAGTGTGCCAGCGACCCGTGCCTCAATGGCGGAACATGCAATGACGAGGTCAACGGGTTTGAATGCACATGTACTGTTGACTGGACCGGACCACTCTGTGAGACAAGTAAGTTCCCATGGGGGTTGTGATATTTGACTTCATGCATACCCTGCCCTATCTAGAAATATATATATATATATATATATATATATAGGCGTGAAGAAAATGGTGGAACGTGAGACGTAGCTGTACGCCCACATATTCTGGAACACCCGTTGTCATGTCAGAGTTGAGAATTCTCGCACTTATATATATATATATATATATATATATATACACTCTTATTTCCACGGCGTCAAATTTCACTCTAAATGGCGTCAGCTGGGAGTCAACTCTATTCCTAGTTAAAGTGACACGGATTCCGAATCAATTTGACTCGGATTGTGTGGCATCAGCTGAGAATTGACTCAATTCAGAGTCAAGATGACTCCTTTTCCGTGTCACTTTAACTAGGAATAGAGTTGACTCCCAGCTGACGCCATTTAGAGTGAAATTTGACGCTGTGGAAATAAGAGTGTATATATATATATATATATATGAATCCCCACGCTTCCTGGCTCATGCAATACAATACAGACGAACAAAGGCAATAATGATATCTTTTTATATCCATGAAACACAGAAGCCCTTAATAATTACTATAAAGTATACACTCCCTCTCACCGTGCTTATTTTTCCCAATGTGTTCGTTTTTGGCTTGTGACATCTATATCTGTAGTGATTTATTTCATATTCTATTTGGTCTGTGTAGATGAATATTTTTTCAAACTACTAGTCTTCTCAATTATACTTCAGTCGCTCGAAAAAATTGAAACTGGGCATAACTTGTCAACTGTAATATCTCTTGATTTGATCTGTGTTGATTTGATACCACGGTCCTTAGTCATAAACAATATCATTCATTTGTTTCTATTCTCAGCGTGATGTCCATACTAGATTAGGGATATATGATTGCAATGTGATTTTGTCGAATAAGAACTGAATGTACTGCCGTCAACCTTTAATATGATATATCAAATCCTTTTCTCGCAGGTTTGAGCGAATGTGCTAGTGACCCGTGTGAGAATGGAGGCACATGCATTGAGGGAGACAATGCCTTCTCCTGCATCTGTGGACCCGGATGGGAGGGAGCAACGTGTGAAATCGGTAAAAGCACCAACAACTTCTAAATTGCTTATTTGTTTTATCATTCATTATACTGTATATAAAGCCCAATGATTAATGGTCATCCTTGATGGACTTCCGTAATGTGTACTACCGGTAGGACCAGCATTTTGAGAGTTAATGCCTTTATGATACACAAAGGGTAAAGGAACTTGACTTTGGCTTGAAACCAGATTATACCGTTCTTAGCTCTTCGCTCTATCCACTGTACCAATCGCACGTTGTTATAAATAATAATGGTAGCAAACTATACAATACGGTTGATATTCTTGTGTTGTATTTCGGTGAAATATAATGTCGCTTCTTCCTTCCACCAGTTTAATAGCTGAACCACATTTATTTTTATAAAAATAGGGTTAATCTAATGCAATCGGCATTGAGACAGCGCTTAGTTTTAAATATGATTATGATAATAACAGTGTAACCTAAAGAGCATACTATAACTTACGCTACCATATCAAAAATACTAGTTATCAGTTGTTCGTACTTTTTATTTTGGCGATCTTTATTTCATGTTATTTCATATTAAGTACATGTTTTACTTATGGGCGTAATGATTGCTCTTAATCTTTGAAATGTACAGATTTCAACGAGTGTCACAGTTCTCCATGCCAGAACGGTGCAACATGCATCAACGGACAAAATGAATACACCTGCGACTGTACCGCGATCTGGACTGGTCTCAGATGTGAAATGTGTAAGTTTTGGAGCAGCATCATTAGCAATGTTTCATAAAACATTGGTAATTATTAGATATTCAAAACCTGGCTGCACCTGTTTGGTCAGGAGGGATTAGACCTCCCTGCATAGTCACTGACAGGTGGTTATCTCACCAAATCAGCTCTCAGTTAACATAAGAAAAAAAAGGATCATTTGGGACCAACGGATACCGCTTAGGCATTGTTTGCTATAAATAGGGCGCAAGTAGCTACAGGTAGTGCAGACAGACTTTAAGCTCCTGATGCATAATTCATTAAGTTTATTCTAAGGTATGATTGAAACCTTTCATGGCTTTTTTAACTGTAGGCGTCAGAATTCTAATTTCGTATTGTTCATATTATATTACGCATTTCTTGATGGTAAATGCAAAAACCATTATTTGTTCTAAATCCAGGTAAACCCCATGCTAATCCTGTTTATCTAATTTTACAGAGATAAAACGTTTACCTCGGTCTTTCGTTTTGTTCAATTTAATTTTGACTGAGTTTATCATCATCGCTTTTAAATTAATCTTAAATATGATCAAGATTCGAGCCAAGGACTTTTGTGACATCTAGAATGTGAGGAAAGTAAATGAGTACAATCTGCTAAGTTCACTTACTTAAGAAAATAGAAATTCCATACCAACTCTTTATCGCACATTTTGTTTGTCGAAATGCTTTGTAAGGTAATATGTACTTGTTGTCTATTTATTTGCTAAGTCATGTTTCAAGAAAAACTAAAAGCCATTTTTTGTTTATTTTAATTTCCAGCGGTCAATGAATGTGAAAGTGATCCTTGTCAGAATGGTGGAACATGTCAAGACGTTATAGGAGGATACACCTGCTTCTGTGCATCTGGATGGACTGGATCTCAATGTCAAATCGGTAAGATTATTGTGATGACAACGATGATAACAACGATGATAACAATGGTAATAGCGTTGATGTTGAGGATAATGATTAACGTTGATGTTGAGGATAATGATTAACGTTGATGTTGAGGATAATGATAAATGGCGGTGGTGGGTAAGATGAAATGATATCGGTGACGAAGATGGTGGTCGTGGCGTTGAACATGAAGATGCTTGTATTAATGATTAATAATGATGATTAATGACAATTGTTGATAAAAATCAATACTGATGATAGATATGGTGATAATGATGATGACAATCTCGATTATTATTATGATGATGATGATGATGGTGGTGGTGACGAAAATGATTATAATATGTATGCAGTATTGATGGCGATGATGATGATGTTGCTGTACCTATTGAAGACGGCAGTGTTGACTGCAGGTGAGGACAAATGAGGATGGTGGTGACGATGATAATGAGGATGTTGATTGTGATGATGATGATAATGAATTGTTTCCTGTCTGCGTGTTATTGTATCTCTTTTAAATATTTCATAAGAACATAATATTCTTGTTTCCCCTCTAGATGTGGACGAGTGTGCCAGCAACCCCTGTATGAATGGAGCTACTTGTGACGATCAAGTCAACATGTATCGGTGCATTTGTACACCGGGGTTCATGGGAACTCTCTGTCAAATCAGTAAGTAACACATTCAATGAAGAAAGAAAACAATCTGTTTTATCTTTTAAATCCTCCATGTTTTAACTCACCAATGTGTAAAATGGAATTACTTTTAAAACTTTTTTGAACGAAATGCTAGGTCGACTTAAAGAAGAAAATATTATTGCAGGTACATTTTTTTAATCACATGATCAGCATGTGGACCCTCCTTGAACCAATTATAACACTATAAAGATTTTGAAATCAACACGATTTAACAATGACCCCCTCTCCTTCATTTGCGGTGCATTACTCGTACTACTCAGGGCAGTTTGCCGTTTTCGTTATTCTACAATTGTTTTACTATTTACCTATCTTTCTATGTACACCCTTTAGATATTGACGAATGTGCTAGCAGTCCCTGTGTGAATGGAGAATGCGTGGATGGTATAGACGGATACACCTGTTTCTGCAGACCCGGATGGACTGGTGTACTCTGTGATGAAGGTAATGATTCGCGCCTTTTTCCTTATAATAAAAGTTCTTTAATTATATTTATGTTCTTACATATAAATTGTATTGTTTGAACAGATGTCAAATATGGTGTCAAAGTGAATGGAAAAAAAAAACGTTTATGAATCGAGTTTGTAACCATATTGTAACATTGTTTTATATATATGATATTTCTTAAGTTCAACTTAATGGACAATATTTTAAAAAGTGTGTACCGGTACTGTACATGCATGTTATAATCATTTTCAATATGTTGTTACACTCTTTGTAAAATGAGATATTGTGGAAACCAATAAACTATCTAGCTATCTATGATATAGTAAGAATACCGTGATCTGTAGTAATCTATACTAATAGTTTTGAAATGGATGGAAGGATATGGTAATGATATATTTTATTGTCGATACGATTTGTAATAAAATGTTCGGTATATCTCTGTGAAAGGGCGCCCTTTTTCATAACAATCTCAACCTGTAGCATGTCATGACGAAATAGGCATTTTAATCGTTATGCGTTTTTCTTCATGGAAAACACACTTTAAGTACTTTTATCATACAGTTTTTACGTAAAAAATATTTAGCTTTGAATACAAAGATTAAAACTATTCAGTAACTTTCTTTACAATAGATTCGCATATTTAGAACTGTTCTATCTTCTCGCTGAGTTTTAAATATTTACAACCTTCTCTAAGTCCTAGATTAACGTTTTTTTTTGTATTTTAACCTCCCAAAAAGGAGGATTCTATATTTATCCCCTCACTTCGGAGTATAATTTAATACATTTTTTGAACAAAACAGAAACGAAAAATACAGTTTTAAAATCTCACAGAAACATTGTATTAAGTACTTTATAAATGTAATATATTATTATCATTATTATTATATAAAAATATCATAACAGTTACATTGTATATTAATTTCCTAAAGCAATAATATTTAACGCGTGCCATTTAGTAAAGAATTTGCTCGGTGTATTATTTTTGAAAGCCGCTTGCTTTTCAAGAGAAACATTAAATTTAATAAAATGTTTGAAGCATATAAACAATGGTCTATATTTCCTGTTTCCGTTATAATATAATAACCTAAAGTAGGTTTCACTGTATCATTTTTTAAACAAAGGGTAAACAAAAATCGGGTTATTTCTTTTATTTCCAAATAATACAGAGTCAAATTGAAACTTATTTAAGTACTAGTAATATCTCTATATCAGGTTTGAAACTCAAAATATAGCGGCTTTACATATTCACACTCCCGAAATATGCTCCATTTTCTCAGGGAAATTTCCACAAAAAAAGTACATAGTTCTGAGTCAACCAATTTCATTTCATGTAATTTATGATTAGTTAGAAGACAGTTTGTATTAATTTTGCATCGAAAAATTCTTGTTTTAACTTCAGTAATTGGTCGAACAGGTAAGATATAAATATATTTCCAATCTTCCTCTGTTATATTCATTTCTCTCGTAAATTTCTTTTGAGAAGCAGGATGTATAACAATTCTTTTAATTGGAATACACACTTAGAAAAAATGGTGCAAGTATTTACCTATAGGGGTGCAAACCGGTGCAACACTGGCAATCCTGCACCCCTTTTAAAGGTGCAATCGTGCACCCTTTAAAAAGGTGCCAGATTGAACTTTTTAGGGGACATGTTAGTACCCTTAATGGTTCAATCCTGCTCCATTAGGGGTGAAAACCAATGCAATAACAGCACCTTTAGGGGTTCAATCCTGCACCCTTTAAAAGGTGCAATCCTGTACCCATCCTCGAGGAATACTCGTGAAATTTGCTCGTACACAAATGCATATTAAACATGCATGTTGTTTCTTGGTGAGTAATCATATAATCAATATATCTCTTGCTAAAACGTGGATGTAATTGTAACATGATCAGACAAAATAATCTATTGGTTAATGAATGCCGAAGCAAAATACAAATCACAAAATTGATGTGCATTGTCATAATTTGCTTAACAAATCATGATAAATGTATTTGTATGTGAACACGTAAAAAGTAATCATAAATATGCATGCAATATGCAAACTTTTATTTTGCACCCTTTTTTAGTCGATATGGTTCATTTTTTGGAAGGGTGCAAAATCTTATATTGCACCCTTTTTTGAACCCCTTTTCCTTCAATAGGGTTCACTTTTATGTAAAGGGTGCAAACTCTTATTTTGCACACTTCTTTGCACCATTTTTTCTTAGAGTGTACGGTAACAATTTCTTGGATTTTAGGTTTTCTAGCGGTACTTCTGAGTCATTTTCAATAACGGTAAAAACCTTGGATACACACTTCTTCCCATCAAAACATGCATGCATTTATCAAAACAGGGTTTGGATGCAACACAATTATTATGATTATTCAAATTGTTGATTAATAATGTTTCTTGACTGGTATCGGCTCCGTTTGGTTATTACCCTCTGGGCTTACGCTAGTCTTCACGCAGGACTATCTTGTGCTCTTTCTATTTCTACTTCTTTTCCATTTTCCCTGCTGCAATCTCCGGAAGATAGAAGAGATGATAGAAAAACCTTGGATACACAATTCTTCCCATCAAAACCTTGTCTAAGTTTCTGTTTTCAAGCTATATGTATGGTATAAGCAATGCTCCTCCGTAGCAATAACAAATTCGGGGTAACTCCTCTTTCAAGCCATATATCACATGGAATTATTGACCCATCCTTATTGTATAAGTATGTTTATACTTTTAACATGCACGCATTTATCATAACAGGGTTTGGATGCAACACAATTATTATGATTATTCAAATTGTTGATTAATAATGTTTCTTGACTGGTATCAGCTCCTTTGGGTTGTTCCTCTCTGGGCTTACGCTAGTCTTCCCGCCGGACTATCTTGTGCTCTCTCTATTTCTACTTCTTTTCCCTTTTCCCTGCTGCAATCTCCGGAAGATAGAAGAGGTGATTCTGGTATCGTGGCCACGTTGTCGTAAGTCAGAGAGGCTGGGCTCGACACACTATTTTCTTGGATCCTCATTGACTTCTTGTTGGTCAGATTAAGCTCTGTGGCTTTATTGCCCGGCATGATGAGGAACTGTTCCAGGATGAAATCAGTAAAAAGCAGTCCGAAAAACAGGAAAAATCTTTCAAATTAATCAATTTGTGACGGAGTCCTTAATAATAATATATTTTGCCAGACATGTCAATGGTTGGTTTTTTATGAATGTTATATTTGCATGTATTTCTTGTACTTTTGTATATCACATGTTTGTTATGTCGTCCTAGGAGGGTGTCCTTGGGAAGTAGTATTTTACTGAATGTACCTACCCTCTACTTTGAATAAAACTTGAATAAATGAATAAACAAATATATACAAATAATGTCCCTACCTATTCTGGCGTATGCGTCAGTTAATCAGTTTTAATCCATCGCTATCATGGGCTCTTAAACATTTCATCAGAATGTATAAACGACCCCTTTGTTTTTTTCAGATATTGATGAATGTTTCAGTCAGCCCTGTGTGAATGGAGGGACATGTGACAACCTTGAGAACAGATACCAATGCAGATGTCTTCCAGGATTCTCTGGACAGAACTGTCAAAACGGTAAGTATAGAGATATTCAGTAAGCCTCAAAGACAATGTATGCTGTTTTAATGCAATTTCTACTCGTTTAGTGCCCTTCACTTTTGCAAATATGATTGACAACCTCTTAGATATATCTCTGTTATAACTCTTGAATTGTTAAACCACCGGAATTCACCAATCAGGTGTGCAGAATCAATTCAGTATCACTTTCTTTTTCCCCGTAATATTCTAACGGGACCTAACGGACGGGGGTCCGCACGGATTGTCCATAATCATCCATAGGGCAGTATTAAATGGGTAATTGTCCGCTCATTTCCACGCCATCGGAAATGCAAGAGGCCATGTTAAAGGTAGGCGTTACTACTGCAGCTAGAAGGGATTAGACCACACAGCAAGCCAACAAGGTCACTGTGACAGGTGGCTATCTCATTAACTCAGCTCTCATTTAACATAAGAAAAAGAGGATCATGGGGGACCAACAGGCACCGATTTGGGAAGTTTTCTATATAGAGGGAGCAAGTAGCTACAAGTAGGACAGTGTGCCTTTAAGTGTCTTCTGAATTATGTTCAGACCTGTTAATATTAAATGGTTATCGCAGATTTTGATAGCGAATTTAGACTATTTTCTTTGAAGGGATCTTCCAACATTTTTATACTATGTATCATAGTGTATACCTGATACGCCTCAAGGTCTTGGAAGGGACGCGTAATAACGATAACGAATATCCTTTCTATTCTTTCAGAGGGTGATGACTGTTCTGGGGTTCCTTGTCTGAACGGAGCTTTGTGTTTTGATGGTGATAACACCTTCACATGCCAGTGTGTGTTGGGATTCACAGGGACGCGATGTGAAACAAGTAAGTCATAAATCTTGTGTAATGAGAATAGATGAAATGCAGGTGTAGTATTCTCTCAAAAATGTTGTAAAGTATCATTACATCGATCGGTACATCAATTTGTTGTCATTGTTCGGCATGTGATTTTTAAAATCTATAATTGGTCAAAAAAGATATGACGCCTTTTGTTTTTGTGTTTATAGAAAGTTTAATGCAACCTCTTTCCTGAAAGGAAAAAATAAGGTCAAAACAAAGATTTATTTTCCCGCTGTAATATTCATACTGTGAAAGTTTACAGTGTTTTTTGCAAAACACCGATAAAACCACAAATAATCGAATTTTGATTGATTGATTCGAATTTATTCCATTTCATACATCAATTGTTTGCACAATAAAGAACAAAGTTTACAAATTAAGTTCAAAATTATGAAATGAAACAGGAAGCTACTTGAAAGCATAGCTTGTTCTTGTAGGTTCCCGAGAATAGATATAATATGAACATTATTTCATAAATCATTTTAAAGTGTCTTAATAATATTGCATTTCTTTACCTTATAGATATCAATGACTGTGAAACAAATCCTTGTCAGAACGGTGGGATTTGTGTGGATCAAGTCAATGCTTTCGGATGCATTTGTATATCAGGATGGACAGGGACTATCTGCGATAGTAGTAAGTTGTAACCATTATTAGAGCACCGTTATACTATGTAAGAGTGCCACTACAACGAAAGTACTTTTCATGTTTTTTCGTAAGCACATTTTGAATAGAGTGGCATGAACCATAATGTATAGGCCTAACAGAACATTGTCATTGGTGATTATTTTACAACGTCTAACACTTATTTAACAACACCATCGCAAAGACGTCTGAGAAATCAACCTAAGGCCATTTAAATAGCAAAGTACATTCACCTTTTGAAAAGTGAGAACATCACAATAATAAATTACGTAATCCAAACGTGATTTCTACAAAATGTAACATAGGGTATTGAAATTGCCTTTGAATTGATTTTTCGGAGGTTTTTTAAATCAATTTTTAAATCATGCTAACAAAATATTATTAAATGCTACCAAATCACTAAGACTGCACTGAAGAATCGTCACCTCATGACTTAACATAGACCCATGATGTAGTTCCCATTATTTGAAAGATACGAGGTGCCTCATATTATTTGCAAGATAAGGACGGTATAGTTTTGATTTTATGTGTGTCTTTTTTATTTCAGATATTGATGAATGTGCCAGCGATCCATGCCTGAATGGACAGTGCGTTGACATGGTCAATTCGTATACATGTGTGTGCTACCCAGGCTTCAGAGGCGTTATATGCGATGAGAGTAAGTGACTAACTAGCCTCTTTTTATTTTAAATATCAGAATGTTTTCAGATTTTCTACTCAATATTCACTTCTACACTTATCTAAAAGATTGAAATAGCTCCCCTTAATGGGAATATTACTCGAATTATTATTTTGGATGAGAGATATGGGCGAGCAACTCTGTTTATGGGAAATTCTAATTATCCAAAATACACGGGAAAGGAAGAGGTTAATGCATTCGACATTTTAGTGACGATTAAGGTTAGGGTTAAAATGAAGGATACAGAATGCATGAAATTCTTAGATATACAAAGGTTTGAGCGGACCAAGAATTGACAGATTTTACGATATAGAATGTAGCACTGTTAGTTATCGAGCAATGATTGTATATAATTATAGTGGTGCTGAGGATCTATGAATGATTTGGAGAACTTCATCCCTTGAAAGTAGTACAGTAGTATTGAATAAAAGTGTTATTCCATTGCCTCTTTATGTCGAAAACTTTTCTGAGGATCCATACTTAGGACAATTATTAGTGGAAATCATGTTGTAAATTCTGTAAGGTATGGTAATGTTTATTTCTTCAATTCCAAACAACCATCAATTCAATATATTTAAATTAAAATGGTGTTTGCTTATTGCAATTCTTTACAGATGTGGATGAGTGTGCAAGTAGTCCTTGTCTGAATGGAGGATCCTGTATCGATGAAGTTAATGCTTTTATCTGCCAGTGTCCTATCGAATGGGGTGGCAATAGATGTGAATTGAGTAAGTATTTGTGTTTGAACACATGATAGACTATCCAATGCATTCAGTTATTGTATTTCCTCTGAAGTGATGATGACTCTTCACAAATGTGCTTTGAATGTTAACTTTGATAAGCATGAATATCCTTTTAATACACTCTTAAAAAATAGTTTTCTAAATAAAAAATGTGTTCTTTGTTAGGTCATACGTCGATTTCTTCCTATTAGACATTCCGGGCAAGACATGCAATTGTCTTCGTTTTTGTTTATTTTTCTTTCTTTCATCATTTTATAAAAGTTTTACTTCACTATCCGGTGTGATGAAATATACCTACCTAAACCCCAACTCACAAAATATTCAAGCATCCCCCAACATATTGTCACTGACATTGATTGTATTTTTAATTATCTCCAGAGGGAGATTGCAACCGGAACTACACCATCCCCTCTGACGGGGACCTGACCTTGAGCTCCCCTGGCTACCCTGCAAACTACGAGAACAACCAGTACTGCCTCTGGTTAATCCAAACACCACCAGGCACTCACATCCGTGTCTCCTTCATGGCCATGACCACCGAACTCAACTACGATTCCGTGTCCATCGGCAACGGCGAGGACATCACTGACCTCGGCTCCCGTGTCATCTACGCGTCCGGTTTGGATGTTCCACCATCTTTCTTGACGACGGATAATCTGGTTTGGACCCTATTCACCTCGGACGGGAGCAAGACGGAGAGCGGGTTTAGGGTGTCGTATGTCACCGTGAACAATGCAGGTAAGATTTAAAAACATTTTAAACCATGAATAAAAAGATATATTCAACAAGAAAGTAAAGAAGTAAAATGAGACTTTTTTATCAGTAGATAATGTGACGCATGTTCAACTGCCTGTAACCATGTTTCAAGTACTTTTAACACTATGACATATTTGTTTAAAATAATTGAATTGCCATAGTGTTTTTGATTTAATAATTAAGTCCTTTGATTGAAATAAAACAGTAATGTGTTAATGTGCATATCCAGATCCATTTTACAATGGTATTATCAACAGAATAATTGAGTTTTAAGATGACTTTTTGAGACATTGAGAGATTGTTGTTAAGAAGATTCGGACAGCTAACAAATATTACCCACAGCTAGATATTTGACTTATAAAAGTGAAAAGATATTTCAATGTCATTGATAAAGTGCAATTGCAAAATATAACGGAAACAGGGTAATTGATGTGGGGGAAGGTTGGGTTAATGAATGGAAACAACATTGCCTATGTGGGAGGAAGTCCCTGAATGAAAAAAGAGTGACAATGAGAAGGATGAAGTAAAAATGATATCCTAAAATAGTTGAAATAAAGAGTGAAAGACGGAGCGGCAATGAAATTATTAAAGAAATATTTGCTCTGAAAATAAGAAAGGTATTGAAAGGGTGCGGGTGCACGAGGGAGAGAGGGAAAGCATGACTTGTATAGAACGTATTAGCAGATAAAACTTTATTACGAAAGAAGTTTTTGCTGCTATTCTGCAGACGATGTTTCTATTGTGATGTTGTAAGCCTTCTACTTTTAACATCACTTTTGTGTTTAGATCTGATCGACGAATGTACAAGTAGCCCATGTCTAAATGGAGGTTCATGTGTTAATGGACAGAACCGATTCGACTGCCTCTGTGATCGTTACTACACTGGATCTTTGTGTGGAACCTACATTGGTAAGATTGGTGCAAAACCGGTTTCAAGTTGGAAACCACTCCTAATCAACTCAAACTCATTTTTCTGTTCTCGTTTCTTTTTCTTATGTTTCTTTTTCTTTCTTTTTTTATTACTGAGTGCTGCAATTAATACTCTGTATAAAATGTATTGAAGTATCAAGTATTTTATTCATCTATTTCATTTTCTGGCAGATATTCATAATTGAACAATGAATGGTTTTGAATCATGACGTGATGAGCATACTGACGACATTTCCAGAATACCATTATGTAACATAATTGTTTAAAGCTCTTCTTCTGTTTTTAGTACTCATTATCTCTGTTTAAAATGACAACACTTGCATTGATAGTTGCCAGGCCCCCGTGTTAACGTTACAGGGGGTAGCCCTTTCTATCAACTACTGCATGACATGTCATTGGGAAGTTAAAAAGATAAGTAATATACCTATCGTATTTATCTACCTCACCCAGATGTGAATGCATGTGCGAGTGATCCCTGCCCAGAAGGAACCCAGTGTTACTGTGATGTAGATGGCTACGCCTGTCTATGCCCCCGTAATTTCGAAGATGATGCTTGTCTCATTGCACGTGAGTATTCAATTTGCTAAATGGAGAAATAAAATAAGAGCCAAGTGGTAGAGCTGGACTTGCATCATATTAAATTAGTTGTGATTTTGGTGGAATAGATGATCAAAGCAGATCGAATGTTTATCCCGATATTCATCTTTCTCTCTCGTTTGAAAAACATTACTCTGTAATGGTTTGCTTTGAAATTTCCCGCCTTAGGGCATATAACTTTGCTAAAGTCAGGCTAATATTAACACTTTGTATGCTGGCACCTCGCTGCCCAACTCATAAACTACAAAAGTCATATATTCGGTCACCCCGATGCACGAATATAAGGATATTCAAGCATCTCGTTGTTAAGAATCATCCTGCTTCTAAATGTTTTGAGCGAGTAAATCGAACGAACGTGGTTAAACATGTCATTTCGATATGAAAATATACAAATGTGAAGATATGCTGGCACTTTGTTGACTACCTATGTGGGTATCCATGCCCTTCAATGCCGTTGTTATACTGCTGTTAATATTGCGAGCGAGGAAAGAAAGACTCCTACTTGTCTTTAAAATGTTATGTCTTTATGAAAATCCAAGCGGTTATCATATAATGTTTTCAAGAAATTAACGTTAATTTTGTGATGGATCAAAAATAGATCTTTAACTAATTTCACTCGCGGTACCCAAAGACGTACCCGTACGTATAAATGCAATCTTAAACTTGTATTAGCCTCACACATTTGTTTACGAGTACAGTGAATCCAGATTGCAATTACTTGACTTCCATGTTTGACCATTTGTTTTGTATGCAGCTATGACTGAACAGGGACCATGTGATGAGGATCCCTGTGCTAATGGTGCAACATGCATGGTGAATGGTGACGGGTTTCAATGCATATGCATCACTGGATGGACTGGGGAACGCTGTAATATAGGTATGTTGACAAACCTGTTGCTCTTGAGAACATGAGAAGTGTAGCCACTGAGCTTGGTACACAAGAAAGCATGATTTTGCCATTATGCCTACTTTAAACATCTTTTTCCTTATTCAGGGGTAGAATGTAAAATGAGTTTGTAGTCTATGAATTTAGGGGAAACATTTATGAGGACATTGATTGTGCTATTCTTGCTCCATTTGTATATGAAAATGCTTGTTTAACCCTCAAAGCAACAATACTAATTATAATTTAAAACATGAATGATCATGGCAACATTTGCCAAGTATGTATCTATGCATTCCTTTCAACTTTCTCAACCTGTTCTCTCTATTCCTCTAAATGTCTGTTTGTCTCTGTCTCTCTCTGTGTATCCCTCTCTCTCTCCTCTCTCTATTTCTTCCCCCTCCTCTCTCTTTTTCTTCCCCCTCCTCTCTCTTGTTCTTCCCCCTCCTCTCTCTTTCGTTATTTCCGTATTCTCCCTTTTTGTCTCTTCCTCTTATTTTCCATTCATATCTCACTCGTTCTCACCTTTCTCTTGTTACCCGTATTGTCTTCCTCCGATGATTTTCCCTTACACTCCTTTTCCCTTGTGCTCTATTCTTGTTCTGCTATATTCTTGTTCTACATCTTCCCCATGTGTGACTCTTTTTCGTTTATTCTGTCGTCAGATATCAACGAATGTAGCAGTCAGCCATGTGCGAATGGTGGAACCTGCATCAACGGGTTGGGCATGTTTACTTGCCTGTGCTGTGATATATTCAGAGGTGACCGCTGTGAAATAAGTGAGTTTTTCATGCCATCAAAGATTAAGATATTTTATCACATGAAAACGGAACTTTTTTGTATTCGGACACTGATGATATTTGATGAGATGACAATTAAGACAAAGTATATGTAATTAGTTTATAAATGAAAGTAGCGATTCCCTAATTACTTGCTAAGTGACGGAATACATGTGCGTGCTTAGGATATGCACATGGTATGGCAACCAGTTTACTTTGCTGTGGCTTCGCGTCAAACACTGATGAAATATTGTTAAGTTTCTACATTTTAGCCTTTGCATGGATTCAACCAAAAGTGCTATCTATAACGCGACGACAAAGACCCAAAAAACTGTTAATCTTCTCAGAACAAAAATGGGCATTCTAATCACTTCCTTGTTTGTATTCACAAAATAAAATTAATTAAGTAAATACAGTGAAACCTGTCTATAAAGATCACCCGAGGGAGACAAGAAAAGTGCTCTTTATAGACAGGTGGCCCTTGTAGACAGGTGCCTATAGTACATGTTTCAATTAAAAAAACTTTTTCAAGAGAAACTAAAATTGTGGTGTTTTTAGATAGGTGGTCACTAAAGCAGGTTTGACTGTATTCTGTTATCGCATTGCTTTATATATGAAGGACACTGTATGATTCAAACACTCGCATTTTCACTTGGCATTGTACTATGTTCACCTTGAAAGTTTGTGTTCCCAAAATACATCGTGATCAGGCAATTGCAACTTAAATTTATCAAAGGTATTCAAACAGTACGGTATGTTACACTATTGTGTTTCTTATCAATCAGGTGTGGGTGACACTATCTGCGACCCCAACCCATGTCAGAACGGCGCCCTCTGTGTTCCACCTCAGGCCAATGACATACAGTATACATGTGTGTGTCCCGATGGTTACATCGGAGCAGACTGTGAATTAGGTGAGTATTTCTCAATCATCGTTCCCCTATAAAACATAAAATACAGCCCCGCTTTGTAAAAACAGTATGATGTGAGACGAGTCAATACCATTCCACACTAAGAACCCATTGAACTAAAAGTAGGGGGAGACCCTGGTGTAGTGGTCCACCTGCACATCCCCAATCCGTTATACTGGACAAAAAGACTCCGAGTTTTGTTTCCCTTCCCAGACACAGGTGACGCTAAATACTTAATAATATCAATACATGTATAGTATGACAAACTATTAAAGTATGCTTATGCCCCCCCCCCCCCATCCTCTGCGAACCTCTTGTTAATATTATCCTACTAGGGGCTACTTGTCTGGTCAAGCTGTCTCCGCTATGGTTGTTCAGGGTTAGTTATTCAGAGGGTGGTATTGTAGGCAGTAGTTGTCCTTTATCAGTCAGTTGTATAGCTACGGGAACGAATTGCTTGTATACCTCCTAAGAATGTCATATAGTTATGGAAAATTAGGAGCAAGAAAGGAGATTGTAAGGTAATGTAAAAAACTAGATAATGCATCCTCTTCTTTTACCGACTCTCCTTGTAAGTTCGCATTTCTTCCACCTTGTTAGATCTATATATGTCCCCCAAACAACACCTGTGTCCCACAAATGTCTAGACCTATGCGACGCCAATCGTATATATAATGTTGCTTACGTTCACAGTGAAGATATTAGGCAATTGGTGATGTCATTTTCTAAGAAGCTTCTGTACCATCTGTTCTAATCAGTAGCTGCTTACCAATTTCAATATCATCTACAGAAATCGACGAATGTGCTAGCAGCCCTTGTCTGAACGGCTATGAATGCATAGATGAGGTGAATGGCTATGAATGTAACTGTGATACAATTGTCATGGGATCCAACTGCCGGGGGAGTAAGTACCTAAAGATTAAAGTTATGATTTTTTTGTTCCTGCTTAGCATAAAAATGTAGCACAACATTAATGTATGTTTATATCACCATCAGGAATAATAACAAAACGAGCAACACAAACATTTCACAAGGTCATCTTTTCGAGGGTTTTTTGGCGTAGATTCTAAAATCAGTATTTATAGTTTATCATGATCATCGTCAGACGATAGTGTCAAATAAATATCAATATGAACAAAACTGAAATCTTAAACAGGTGGCATTTTCTAATACATAGATAACATCTCAACATACTTTAAGGTCTGTCTGTAGGTAAATGCTGACCCCTATCGTCTTAATATCTCAGAGAAAGTAAGTGTCATATTGTCCAGTTTGAAGGAAGGGCAATTAAGATTTTCTTTTTTCAAGCGTTTTTCTCTTACCTACTTATGTTACGATTCATTTTAAAATGTCTAGCGCTTAATTTTCAATTATCTTCATTTTTCAAGCTCGCCAGGGTTGCCGTAGTTTCCCATGCCAAAATGGTGGTACGTGTATTGAACCATCCCAGGGAACCTTCATCTGTAATTGCCCCGAGGGCTGGATTGGCGCTGAATGCAAAACAGGTATAGAAGAAAATACTATAGTGACATATTTCACAATGGAATGTTATGGAATGTGATGAAATGCAATCTTAAAAATGTACTTTTGTACTTCTATACTTCCTTGTAATTTTAGCTAAACTTTCTCTTGATAAAAAGATTGAGATATGCCTCTCAAAATCTAAGCAATGATGAGAAAAGATAGAGGTGTCACAGTCGAGTGGTTGAAACAGTTAACTAGACTTGCAAAGGTCATGGGTTTGAGCATCTCATAGTTTCTTCTCTATTTTGCTCTCTTTACACAGGAGTAGAAATCGGTGCCTAGTAGGATGAGAACATTATCTGTGTTTTCATAGCATGTGTGTGCCTGTATAAAGTGCCTTGCTTACATGGCTGGAATGCCTCCTAATGGGTGGGGAGCGTACACTTTATGCATGGAATAGCAATTTAATTGAGTGACCAGGCTGTCATGTAATCATTAGCTGCATATATACTAAATCGCTGTTTAATTCAGAATATTAACATTGAAATTATTATTATAGAAATTCATGCAAGTTGGTCTACTCCAACTTATCATCAATGTTCTCATATGCAAAATGTAATCTACAAATTTATCTTTAGATTTTTCAAGAATTTGCTGAAGCATTTTCATATGGTTGAGCTTGTTCGTTGAAGTCTGTTTTATTCGGAGATAATTCGACACATGAACAACTAACCATGTTTGCTTGTATCACTAGGTCATATTGTTTTAATCAATAGAGATGCTTTTATTGTGTTTGATTAAATAGATACAATTTGTCACTGAAAAAAAAATTATAATTTGATGTGCCTCTCTGAATTGTGTTTATTTCTCCCATACAGCTGATCCTACAGCTATAGTATGTAGTGATACTACAATCTGTCAGAATGATGGTATATGTATCAAACAGAACGGCATCGCGGAATGTGTCTGTCCCAAAGGATTCTCTGGATCTATATGCTCTATATGTAAGTACTTCAATTTGATTTCATATTTTCTGAAAAATTGTAAGAATTACATCTTTCAAAAAGTAAAAGCGGTTTTTAATACAAGGTACACAAACGAAACAAAATCTAATCAGTTAGATGAAGAGATTAACAATAGGTTGAAAGAAGAAGGGGAATGATCATTTCAAATTTTGCTATTTTTTCAAATAACAAATAAATAACCTAAATAATCTAAGCACTATTGGCATCTGACCGTTCAACAAAAACGACCATTGTTTTTTTCCATGAGCATGTTACTCAGTTTGCAGTTCGAGGAAAGAGAATGATGAACACATTAAATAGTTGTGTTAAAGGAGGTGTAGCATGGTTAATACTGGTTAAGGCCATCTACGACTTCTTTTGAACAACTGCACGTAAACGAATGGACTTGATTAACGATCAGTGAGCTAAAGCGTTCGCGAAACAGGCCGAAGTTCTCCTCATGCTTCGGTTTCGCGTATGTTGCACGCACGTGAATACTGCGGTCGCGTCATCCGTAGTCGTATTATACCTGATTGGCCTCAAGTCAGGCCATGGGAAAGACACGTAGCCTCATCATGCTACACCCCCTTTAAGGAAACAATGTTCTACACTACAATATCATTATTCAATTGTCTACGATTCCATATCGGTACAAACTCTCTTTTCAACTAAAGTTGATTTCTTATACAAAAACGTTACTTTCTTGATACAGCTGATACCGTATGCCAAGGTCACCAATGCATGAACAATGGCACGTGTGTTGCCATTTCAAGCGAGGCTTATGAATGCCAATGTGACCCCACTTCATATGAAGGACTCTACTGTGAGAAAGGTAATTACGATTGCATTAAATGATACCTCCAATCAAAATGAAACATTTTAAATACACAAGTAAGTAATTAAAGTAAGCAAACAAATCGTAAATTTTACTTCCATGGACGTTCTTACTTTTGAATATTTTTTTATTCAGTTCGCTTTAGCAATATAACTGCTAATTTGAATGTCTTCTTTAAAATAAATAAGTCAGATCAATTACAATTTTAATTATTCCTAGTCATTAATGACTTTGTATGCTGTTACGGTCTTGGTACTCCCATGCTAAAGTCTGATTCCAAAAGAAAACAGAAGATATATAATTGTTTCCTATAAAGAATATGCAAATTTACTGCTTAACTTATGCAAAAAGGGTATGTTAACACATTGCAGGCTTTCATTCTACGAGTCACAAAATGGCACTTGTGGTTCTTCTAGCACTGTACTCGAGAATATTCTGATTGCAATTGTTTTGGCTTTTCATTTCTTAAAAAAGGTATCAGCAGTTAACATTATAATTCAGTCCAATTGAATTTTTTTTGTTCGTTATATTAGATATATGTTTTTGATCTTCTCTCAATTTGACAGAAATCGACCACTGTCGTTCCAACCCTTGCCAGAATGGAGGAACATGTATGAATCTACGATCAATCTTTGTGTGTGCGTGTCCATCAGATACGATTGATCTTTACTGCGAAACAAGTAAGTTATCATTTTGAGAATAACTAGGAAAACAACCTCATTTGACACGTTCCCCCCCCCCCCCCCCCACAAGAAAGACTATGTTCTAGAACCAGGTCTTGTGGAGTAGCTTTAAGGCTACATGGGAACACGTACCACCAATTGAAGGAAGAAAAGAGGGTAACGAAATAGAATTGAGAAAAGGGGGATTTTCAATGGAAGATGGAAAGGGAACATTGACAGAAGATAATACTTCCCCTTTGTGGCCCTGTTGAAGTAAATCAGTGCCCTCATCTTCCTTCCCCAAGTGCTATACACCGTCAATGTATAGACCAAGGCTTTGCCTCTGTGAATGGTCAATCTATGTATTAAGTACAGAAAAGGTTGATGTTGTGTTAAATCTTTTCTTTTACTCATATAAAGTGATCTAGGAGTATGCCCTCGAGACATTACCGGAGACGATAACTTCATATTGAAAGAAACGCAGCAATAAGTGCACTTAATATACTTTATATCTTGAGGAATTGAATGTTTTGTTGATCATTTGGTTAGGATTGTTTTTTGCTCTCACCATGTACAAAAAGCCTGTACAATAGTAACGAACAGTGTATTTTGAAAAATGCAAATGGGGGATTGGGAATTACATTTTGGAAAGTTAAGTTTCACTGATATTAACTGTTTGATTTTTTTCATATTCCATTGCAGAAATCGTTGCGCCGTCAGCATTACCTCAGACAAGCCTGGAGCAAAACTGGATAATTATCATTGCCATCCTAGGATCATTAGCATTTATTCTCATCGTCGTACTCTTAATAGCAGCCTGCCATTTTTGTGGGCGGCGAGAGAAGAAAAGAGAATAGATAATTTTACATTAATACCTTGATATATTCGAATATACCAATGCTTTATTGCTACAATGCTACAAAAATAAATCACCACCATCAAATGAAGCACATGAAAGGGAAAGGTTCATATTATTAACATCATTATAGTGATTAAATCACTAGTTTGAAGAGATGTGAGTTGGTCTAGTGATCTGCTCTCGAGTCTTCACATAACCTGCATAAACGACATGGGTAGGTGCTAATCCAAGATGATCATTTTGCCCTTTGGTAAGGCATTAATCCTCATTACCAGGTCCCTAGGAGAGGACCTAAAGCCGTCGGCCGTCTGGTTGCTTACTTACAAGCATTTATGCTTTCTTAGCAGTCAGGTAAAATAACCACCACCATCAATGGGCTTTGATTTGTTTGGGATAGTGACGTCATAGGTTGCTCCCATTAGAAATTGTCAGATCTGATTAATCAAGACTGGGGAAGAAAACAAAGTTTGTCCCACACACGCACTGATTGTCCGGTTTTATTTTTCACTTTTAAAAATCACGTAATGTGGAAAATTCCATAATCGTTTACGTAATCGTGAATCAATGAGCTTCCATTTAATGTGTTTCTACCACTGTGCAAGTAGTTTGAAGTTTAAAGGTTTTTCCTGCAATGTTTAGATCTGCAAACTGATTATCAACGTGTATAAATATTTTTTTGTCTGTCGATAGCAATCAGAACTTTAGTTATATATCTCATATATTAATGTTTGTCTTTTTCTTTTACGATTTTGATATTGCACCTGAATACAATGATTTTGTTTTTTTATGTTAAGGCTATATTGAAATATTTTCACATACGATATCGTCTGCTTCAGTTCAAAGATCTATTTGTATGCATGTGATGCTTTTTTAAACGTAGAAGGTAGATATACTTAATATAATCTCATCATATTGCAAGAGTCATTGTGAAAAATGTGATGAGATTTTTGGACGACTGATCCCTGAAATTATCTTCCCAGACATTTGCAGCCTTGGCAAATACATCGTACAATTGAATCATAGGGCAATAACTAATCACAGTGATAATTTTTTGTTTAAAGAAATATCGAACTAGAAGGGTGATAGTTCCGGAAAGATAAGTGTCCTGTAGGGACTGCAATCGTCCGGGGTATTTGTGTAGTAATCGTCTCTCCGTGGGGGTATCCTCTAGTTTATATTTTAAAGGATGTTTATGACTATAGACAATGTGACAATATGATTATGAGGTATTGTCGTAAAAGGACAACCATTGCCCTGGTATTAGTCGTCTACATAATGATTCTCTCTCGCGACGATTGTGTCAAATTTGTTGTTGTCCGGGAATTTTACTACCCAAGTTGGGCAATTGCCAGGGTGGGACAATCACCCAGATGTTAGCTGTCCGGCTAGGAATTGTCCTAGATGAGTAATGCATACATGTATATTCATGCCGATAATGTGTAAGGGTCACTACGAAATGGAATGTTATGAGTTAATTGAATGCTTCCATGAGAGGTCAGGAACTATTACATCAAGATTAAGAAGTGTGATGGGGCCCAGAGTCCTAGACATTATTCAGGAATCGGACAGAACATTTTGAACAGTTACGACAGAGCTATAATTATGTCATTTTATTCTCTCAGGACATGTGTAATTTTCAGTTATCTATAAAGTGACCCAGTTTTATTTTGTCTCTCTGTTTCATGTGTTATTACGTGTTTTGCATATTTGATTTGTTTGACCACCACACATTATCACGATATTGAAGAGTATACAAATCACACAAAAACGCAAAATCACACGAAGGTTTGGGTAATAATAAAGTTTGCACGAAAGCCGTATTCGGAACTCGGGTTGAATATAAAAGGAGGGTTAGATCACGTATCTAACACTTTTGTTAGATGTAATGTCTGCATCTTTAATCTAAACTAGATATTTGAAACAAGCTTGAAATGTTTAGATTATTTGACAAATGTAACTAACAAATTAAAGAAATAATACTGGACGTTTGATTTTGAAGTATATTCATAGAATACTTTCTGAAATATCCTAAGTCGCAGATAAATGATTGAAATTGTTTTCAGATTAAATGAATTAAGACAATTTGTCAATGTTTTCCATTTGTATGGAAATAAAGAATATTCATCGGTAATTTGGATGATTTTATCTTATTGATTTATTCATGTTGATTTCTACTTATCTTCTTACTGTATTCATTTATTAAAATTATATCCGCTTTTACTCTCCTTTTCTTACTTTGTCAATTTTAACCCGAGTTCAAAGTATTGGCCCACTGGGATGGTATTTATTCACGTGCCAATAATTTTTATTGACGTTAATTGATTTGGTTTGTCTCTCACCGTCACATCACATTTATTGGGTTTTTTTAATATGCAGTTCCCACGGTGCTATAGGAGGTTCAACTCACCCACACTTACGCCAACACACACCCGCATACACATTTTTATTATAGCCTTGTAGTCTTATAGCTCATGAAATTATCATGAAATTATCATGAAATTATCATGACATAGGCATTACAATTATTTATATGTATATTTGAAATAATTTATCCCCAAAGTGTCGCATTCTTCAAATCCAGTGAAAAACCATCATGAGGGATAAATGCATGTTGAAAAGAATGGAAAGTAAACTTACACTATACTAGACCTTGTGTGAATTGAATATAATACGGACCGTGATATTTAGAATACTCTCTAGTTACCATGCGTTCGTTTTGAGTGTCGAGGCAATATTTCTGAATAGTCCCTTCGTCGGAATCAAATAAAATTAACGGAAACCATAGCTATTTATAATAGCCTTTTTTACGTGAGTAATCATGCAATGCTTTTTCAAAGAAAGGGTAAATTTGTCCAATGCACTTTTTGACCCAGGTTCAAGAGTAAACGCTAAATTACAAGAATGGCAATCGTACGTCCAAATGATTTTCTTCATGTTTATAGTAGTATTTTGTTAATTCGGACTGGACTGTTTGAATGCCTTCACAAATGGTAATTTACTGTTTTATCTTTTGAGTAAATTTCCCAGGCGCCTTTGTTTTAAGATACATACGATATTGATTTTCAGTACAGAGTTTACAGCTTATGATATTAATCATGTGATTTGCACCTTTTGAAACGTTGCTCCATTGTCTTTCAATTTCATTACCTAACAAAGTAATAATCTTCTCACGTCTTTTGTAATGTGTCATGAATAAACATTTGTGTTTTTTTCACAAAAAAAAAACTGACGCTTCTTTCATCATTTTGTTTGCTTGTTTGTTTTCCGATGTTCTAAACAATACCGATTTTGATTCAGTTTAGTTCATTCATTTCTTTTCTAAAACGTACATATAGTTTTACGAGAAAAGATCAATTCCATTAACAGTTCGTTTATGTATTACATAATATGCAGCCAATAGGAATAATCAGAAAGAGTTCTTTTAAAGCCCATTTATAGTTTTAGTGAGCATTTCTTATTTAGTTTTACTTGTAATTGTAGCCACGGCCCGTGTTTTCATTATTTTATATATTCTAGTATGTTATAATACACTATATCTCTATAATGTGTTCTATCTCTGGTAAGATGTTGGCTCATGCAGCCTAAAACTTTCTGCCTTGGAAAACAATATCCTGAATTACTGCAATCGATGTCAGTTGCGTGCCTTGTCACATTACGTTTCCTTCATCCATATTCGCATGTTTAACTACTGTTTAGTTAATTTGTCTGTTTATTGTGAACCATGATTAGGGACATCCTTACGTGGGATTAACTTAGAAGCTGACGTGATTGTTAACCACGGGGCGCAGACCTTGGCCTAATAGTAATGTGTCATGCCAGAACGTAATCTATAGTGCCCGCGAGTACTCTAAAACAGAGGAACGGACGCTATTATACAATGCGTCCCAGAAAAAACGAAGCCGAGAAGTAGCGATGTTCTAGAGTAGACTCTAAGCTTTCCAAATATGTATCATTCATTAATTATGGTTGTGATTAAGTTATGATAAAACATCAGTACTTCTCGGTTTCGTTTTTTCTGAGACGCACTGTATAAGCAGTATTCAGGAGTAAGCACTGCCCCTGTACTCCACTCGCAATGTCAATCTTTGCATTAATCAATTGTATTTGACATTTGGTCCTATTTTCATCATGGTTTCATCGACTTCACACAAACCCAAGAAAGCTATGCAATTCCTCTGTTCTATAGGGAGAGAAAAAAGTCAAGAATTAACTATTTGTTATCAAATTTGTGAACAAAAATTAACACTTCGAACCTTTGTAGCATGTTAAAAGTAATAATTTGGCATTTTGAGAAAAGAAATAGTCACTCCTCGGCCCATTTAAATGGTGGTTTAAAATGTTATATTGTATAGACTACCCCCCCCCCCCCCTCTCTCTCTCTTTCCCTCTATCTCTCAGTCTCTCTCTCTCTCTCTCTCTCTCTCTCTTCTCTTCATATAGTTCCTGGTATTCTTACACTCGCGTTAATTAGGAAGGGGATAAAGCAATCTTATGCAGAATAAGATAAAATGATGAACATTGCAAGAAGAAGAAAATAATGCGCAAACGTTTCCAGTTAAAACGAACGAGAAAAAAAAAGATTTGGAATTGATAAAAGAAAGTTTGAATAATCTAATTATAAAAGACCCGGTAGCGTATGATTGTTTTCTATCATAAAGGGATCTTTTGTTTCAAAATGATACATGTCGTAATATCAGGAAAAGTTGTCTCGAGTAAAGGCCAAAATAGGCGCCCTTCATTAGAGAATTATTTATCATCAACATTAATTGCACGCAACCGTTCTGTACATCCGCGTGAGCCATGACTGCGCCGGTCGAGACCACCCTTACATATTCCACAGAGGGGTTTTTCCAAAGTTAGTACAATATAGCTGAGGGGACGTACAGTACATGAGTGTGGCTCATATTACAGCTAGGATTACAAACATTTACTGAAATATCGCTTCTAAAAAGAAAAGGTAGAACTAGAAGCTCGCAACTGCAACGATCTAATTTTGTTCGTGATAGCTGAGTTATACGGGGTAAGCTTTTATAAACTTTACTTTAGTTAATTATGTTATTTGTAGTTTAAGGAGCCTATCCACAACAAGCTCTGCTTTTCCATAGGTTCCGCCACTATATCTCTTAATATTCTGAATAGTATGTACCGGTATTGTATGTACATGTATATTATAATCATTTGCAATATGTTGTTACACTCTTTGTAAAATGAGATATCGTGGAAACCAATAAACTATCTAAACTATCTATCTAAACTATATTGTGTTATGCTAAACCATCTATAGATACAGTGCATGTTTCCGTGATCCACAACGCACGACCTTTTGGGAGCTGTGTGGATTTGTATACAGTATGATCGCAATTTTGTTTATCTCTTTTGTCTCTTTTCAAGAACAATCGGGGAAGGAATACCGTTATTATTCTTTATAAATAGGTAAGTTTTAGTCAATCAAGTTTATATAGATTTGGTCGAAAAAAAGATTTTCTTTGTAACTATATCAAATTGGTGTTTTACCACATTGATGAGCTTCTGAAAGGATAATGTACACAGCAGGTCAGAGTAATCTGTTTTCCTCTCCAAATCCATTGATCAGAAATGATTCGATGGAGATTTCATAAAATCACTGAAGATTTGATTATGTCAGTATCAGCTTTGTTTACATAGATGTAGAAGTGCTTAACAAATATTATTTGTTATATTCATTAAGCAAAAGTTTAAATATTCACCCGTAAGGTCTATATTTGCGCCAAACTCATAAGGTGATACAACGAGTTAAATCGTATTATGATAAAGAAGCTCGTGTAATATTTACAGGCCGAGAAATACTAAGCCAGCCCCTACGAATTATAGGCCTCTATAGCGTAACCCAAAAAGGGGCCACAGAGGAAGGGCCGTATCAGGACAATAACCCCCTGAAAAATCATCCCTGGATTATTACCCCCGGTAAAGGAAACGTTTACTTTCGTTGACCAACTTGCAGTGTCCCTTTAATAACTCCACATAACTACTATTTTAAACCATCACTGGGCCCTGTTTCATAAACTTGTTATCAATGACAAATACTACATTTCTATGACAAATTTGCTCTCAGCCAATCAAATGACACAATTTCAGTAGCTAACAACAGTTATTGTAACTTGTTATTGATAAAAGGTTGTATGCAACAGGGACAAGGTTGTATCGTTTATGAGGTTTCCTGAATATATCTTTGCCAAAAGGGGGCAGGACATTATACCCCCACTCTCCCATCTCCCATGGTGAATATTGTTGGAATATTTAATGTTACGATCATGTCGGGGGAAAAAAGCCTGATGTGACCTTGATGTAATTTACTGTAATTTACTAAAAACTAAAAAATACATGGAACAAAATTATTATTTCCTGAATTCGATGAAATGAGAACTACACTGTTCTCTGATAATTTTTTCTATGTAATTACCTTCAAGACAACTTCATACTATGTGATTCATATTATATTGTTAACCTATCTATGCCTCATCGATTTCTTTCATTACGTTTTTGTCTTTATATTATAGTTTTAGTATGTATTACAATTTATTTTCTTTCTTATTGCATATTACTAATTTGTTTTTTCCTGACATTGCTTACTTCTTCCTGTTTAAATTTGATTTATAAGTCGTCAATATCCTTAATTACTTTAAGATACATTTGATTGTTTTGGCAAATTGATTTAAAACGCTTCTATTATTTAGAAATATAATGTATTATTTGTATTATCAAAACAAATATGGCATACAGAACAGTGATTCAGGCTACACACACTGCATGACAAAATACTTTTCTAGGAATATCTTATTGCGTTTTTTCGTTGCCTAGCGATGTATGAATACAGAACTCATACTTCACGCTAACCACTTTTCAATATCAACTTTCACTCGACAATAATGACGGTGACAGCTGGGCCTCTTGCTCACTTTATCATCGTCATTTCACTTAATCATGACAGTCAGTTTTTGGCTCAGACCCCTCCGTTGCTCTTTTGTTGCACCTCCTATTAACTTTGACAAGCAATCATATTCAAGGAAGTTTGCTGTTTACACACTATCTCAACGCTGGAGTGGCGTTTGTATTCCTTTACAAAATCCTGGATCCGCCCTTGCTTATTTTGACAGTTTTAACAACTAATCACGAAGTATATAGGTCACTCACTCTGCCTGGTGTACAAAATCGTCTTGACGATTGATTGGACAATTAGAGTTCATTATTATGTAGGTCATTTAGGCTTTAATAATTGACTCATAATCGCTTGTATCCGTTTTGGTAATTCTCTTCTGTATACCAGATATATTTCAGATTAGGCCTATACGGGTTATAATGTTAGAATTAACAATTATTCGGTCATTATACTGTTGACAGACGCTATCACATTTGAAGTTTAGACACGTTTTAGACTACTCACATGTTCTCTTCTTCTTCCACAGGTCCAACTGTCTATAACCCAAAGAATCTTCCATCCCAACAAATATTTATGTCCATTGATCGAATATTGAACATTGCTATGTTAGGCTATGCCCAGTAATTATCTCTGATTAATGCATTCATTTAAGTCATTTTCTTTTAGATATAATACATGTTTAATTAGATCTGTAACAATAGATTCTGAATGTGGTTTTTCACAGACTTTCTCGATATTACACTTTCCAACGACTTCAACAGAATATATCACGAGTTCATTTACAGGAGAAATATCTTCACTGGGCCGCTGCCATTCCGTTGTCAGAGAATTTCGACCATATTTTAAAACATGGGACCGGAGCCCGAACCCGAAACCACGAGTGAGCCCGAGCCAGAGCCGGAGTCGGAGCCCGAGCCTTCACCAGGGATGTCATCTCAGGATGGTTTGACTCTCACTGAAATGATGGTTCCTCCCTTCGCATTGATCGGCTTGTTATTATTTGGTAACTATTTTCTTCAGAAGCCTAATATTAATTATGAGAGCATTATTATCACTATCATAATATTGATAATCGAAACAATAATAATAACAACACCGATGATAGGCGTACACTACTACTAATACTAATACTACTGCTACTACTGCTACTGCTGCTACTACTACTACTACTACTTCTACTACCGCTTATAATATTATAATAATGATTATTATTATGATAACAATAACAACAATCATCATCATCACAATCATAATCATATTATAGTTATTAATATTATTGTTATTTTTATTATTATTATTGTAATAATGATTATACTTGTTGTGGTTTTTGTTGTTATTATTGTTATCATTATCATTATCATCATAAATTTACAACTATTAATACCATCACCTTAACTGTTAATATTTGTAGTAGTAGTAGTATCAGTAGTAGTAGTAGTAGTAGTAGTAGTAGTAGTAGTAGTAGTAGTAGTATAGTGGTAGAAGTATATATACAGTGCTGGTGGTGGTGATGGTACAAGGAGGACATAGAGGAGAATTTGTGGGGTGGAGAAGTAGGACCTGGACGGGTGAAGCAATTAGAATTTAGTTGGCGGCTGTGTTGATAGTATTCTTGACACATCCTAACATTGATTCTTCGTAATGATTTTATAAACAGTTATTCTCCCTAACATGGTAAAGAGAAGTAAAATTACGCTGCAATTTAACCCGAGGATGGGGTAGTCATCCTAAACTCTGAAAACAGTTCCGATCTTTCAAATGTTATATTCATTATTCATTTATTATTATTTCAATTGTTTTTATATATTCATTTTGAAATTGCACAATGATCAATATCCCTATACGCCTCATTATTATTCATCATCCTTAGACTTCTTCCAGTAAAGAAATTTGACACACTTCTTCATTCTGTTAATCGTTTTGTAGGGATGATGATACTCATGTTTACAACGTGTTGGAAGAGGAGAGCGAAAAGACCACAATTCCGAAGCAACACTTCTGACAGCAAAGTTGATGTTATTTTACTTGGGTCAATGACCGAATCTCAATGCGGCGAACAATCGGAGGAATGTGAGTATATTGATCTTTATAACATAATAATGAAAGTTATAATAATATAGGACTATGATAATTATAATAACAATGATAATTTTCATCGAGAACATGGGAATGACACCATAGATTTCGTTAAGTCCCCTGTTCTTATCGATCCCGTGTCTGCGACTCTGTTCCGATGTCAAATAATTAGTGATGGTATTTTCTCTTAATATGATATTGAGTAGCTATTTAGAATAAGGAAAACAAAATCAGTTGTGCAAGACATGGAACATGTGAAAGTGTAAGCTTTCGATAATCAGTATAATTATATCATTGTACTTAACATGCGGGTTAATCTTATCTTATCTATTCAAGCCTTTATGTCATGTTAAATTTGTACTAAGACATATTATGGTAGAATATTCATGCTGTTATTCATTTCTTGTGGCAGAATTTACCAACGTGATTATCCGTGATGACCTCACGATCAAAAGTGGCTGCCCAGCATGAATGACCTGTTTTTCAACAATATGGTTTATTCGTCAAGAATTAATGATGGGCCTTACGGGCTGTCTGGAATGGCATATAGATCAAATTCACTGCTTTCTGACGATTTACATTCACCTAAAATGTGATTGAATTGTAATAATATAGTTGGGAGAATTAAAGGAATCGATCAGATCAGTTTTTCCCAATTTGTATCATTAATAATGGTCCAATTTTACTCAAAATTTCAGATTATCTTTAATTTTACATCCAGCAATGAAGTCACTACCTTGGCACCATTGTCCCTCATCTGAACAATGTTACCAATCCCCTTAAATAACAGGTACAGCTTTGCAACCTGGCTATGCCACCAATGTCCGACATTTTTTGAAATAGTTTTTTTCTTACTTTTTGTTCTTTTCTTTTCTTCTTCTTTTTCCATCATTTCCTTCTTCTTAATTATCTACTTTTTCTTCTTCTTCTTCTTCTTTTTCAACAACATCATCATCACCATCATCATCATCTTCATCATCATCATCTTCTCCTTCTTCTTCATTTCCTTCTTCATCATTATCTTATTGTTATTATTAATAATATCATTATTTTCATTATAATTATTACTATCATTGTTATTGTTATTAATATCATTATTATTATCACTATCATTATTAGAAGTAGCCGTATTATAATTATCATCCTCATCGTCTTTTTCATCATCGTCGTCATCATTATTATTATCATTATGATTATCCTCTTCTTCCTCCCTTTCTCTTTCTTTGTCTATTCTTTTTCTCTTGTGAGGTTAATTAGATTTTGAAACTCATATTAGTTATCGTAACACTCGCTTTTTCTCCTGACAGTTTTAACCTCTGGAGAAATCGAATCGATGGAGGCACTAAGACGACACTACAACAGACCCCTGTCTTTGTTTCTCATCACCTTGCCAGCCATCATCTCTCTATCTATCGGCCCCTGTCTACTCCTAGTCAGAGCCCCTCTGATAGCCGCCTTCTGGCCCAATGGTCTACCCAATATCAATGATGGTGTGGGTAAGTCAGAGGCGGATCCAGGAATTTATTATTGAAAAAAAGTGCGATACAATTCCAAAATTCAAATTTTCTCACAAGCAAACTAAAAAAAAGTTATCCCATTGTCGGTCAAAAATTTGGAAAGGGCTTGTGTACTAAAGGTATGCCACTAAGGTACTAGAAGGGTGTGGATACATGTCGGCTGTACCCCATCTCTAATCCCATCCCCTAGATCGGCAAGTGCTGAAGTGAAAGTGATATCAGAGAGGTCTGGCCAAACAAATATTGGTTACAACTTGTTTAAATCAGCGCCAGTTGGTAAAAGTACTGTGAAGCACAAGGTATCGGGTTCGGATCCATACCGCAGCACTAACGTCCTTCGGCAAGACATTAATCTACATTTGCCACGCTCGACCCAGGTATACAATGTATACCTTGGTCATGCTTCATACAACTTGTCATATTATCAATGAAAAGCTAAAATAACTGTTATAAGCCTAAACAATTCTTGTATTTGATTGGCTGAGAGCAAAGTTGTTGTAGATTTCCCGACAAGCGTTTATTGATAATACGTAAGCTTAAGCCAAGCTACTAATATCCACAATCCTTTTGAAGCGCAAAGAAACGTTATTATTATGATTATTATTATGATTATTACTATTATTAATAGTAGTAGTAGTAGTAGTAGTAGTAGTAGTAGTAGTAGTAGTAATAATAGTAGTAGTAGTAGTAGTAGTAGTAGTAGTAGTAGTAGTAGTCAGGGGCGTACGCAGGATTTTTTCAAGGGGGGGGGGGGGGGTTTAAAATCGGGCCCAAAATATTTTGCTCCCAAAAAATTTAAAATCGCGCCGGCCGAAAAGTCGCTCAGTGTTGGGGGGTGGGGGGGGGGGGGGCGGGGGGGGGGGGGGGGGGGGGGGGGGGGTAAGCGGACACTTTTTTTTTTTTTTTTTGGTCTCGAAATTTGAAAATTTGACATTTTTCTTCGTTGGGGGGGGGGTAAGGTCACCTTTTTTTAGGTTAGCCGTGAGCATTTTTTTTTATTATTATTATTTTTTATTAAAAAAAAAAAAAAAAAAAAAAATCCAAAGGGGGGGGGGGATTTTAGTTTTTTTTAGGGGGGTTTACACTAATAAAAATACCAAAGGGGGGGTTGAACCCCCAAACTCCCCCCCCCCCCCCCCCCCTGCGTACGCCCCTGGTAGTAGTAGTAGTAGTAGTAGTAGTAGTAGTAGTAGTAGTAGTAGTAGTAGGAGTATGACTATTGCTCGGCCTCATTGATTTTGGTGTGACTTTCAGTCATGGGGTCCCTAAATCTTTTTTTACAAGCATGCAGTAGACCAAATTTGCTATCTTGATAGCACTGTATATTTGAAATAACCACTCTTTGACTAATACAAAAAATATTTTTAAAAGCCTAAGGTATATCACCTGTTTCAACGGTGTCTAGTTAGATTTATTCGCTTACATATTATGGAATTAAAGATTATGGCTGATGACTCACCTTTCTTATTTTCTAGCATGCTTCATGGCTCCAGCTGGGCTTGTATATGCGTAAGTGTTGACATTATCGTACAATGTATCAGATAGTATTTAAAAGAAGATGTGTTTGATCAAAGAAGAAAATTCTTTCACAGTAAGCCTACATATTCGATATAGAATCTTAAAACATTTCCAGATGTGTGTTTGTGTTTTTAATTCTGAATGGATTGAGGAAAATAAAAAAGCCCCTTCAAAACTAAATGTCAGCAGAGTATATTATGTGATATGTGCTCATTTTATTTGAACCTTCTTAGGCAAGAAAATATAATATAGTCCGACTGATTTTTTTTTTTTTTAGCTTGTTCCTACTGAAAATTCTAATTTAGAGGAATGAGAGATAATGAGCTGGCAATTAGTCGGTGTTCGAATGTGTTTGAAAATAGACTTTGCATGAGAAATTAAAACTACAGTTTCCCTCTGGATTGTTGTCAAATTTATCTCTTTTTTTTTCTTTTTCGCTCTTTATAAAGAGTTACATTCGGTTTTACTTTTCAATCCGTATTGGACAAGCAACGCGGTATCACAACCACAGTCTCGACCGAAGTGGGATTCCTCGATCAGATTCTCGCAATGACGTCAAGGATGTCGTCACTGACATCAGAAGATAGACTCAAAGTAAGCAAAGTTAATCAATTTTTCTTTAAAAGATCTTTCTGGATACAAATATAGCTCAAAGTCTGGTAGTTGGTCATTTTACGTTAAGCCAGCAAAGCCCTTCGTAATCTCCCACGCACATATATATTTAATTTGTTTGTTGATGAAATGAATATTTATCAAATTAAAGCAGATGATGCAGTTTTATCACCAAAATGTTACGTGATGTTTACGTAAAGAAGATACAATGAGTGAAATCCCTTTATTTGTAAGGAACCCTAAGGACACATAAAATGTTGAACTTAAAAGGCGAGTGATCACCGTTTTTTTTTCTTTTCGAAATGGTATATAGATTAAGACTTTCAACATGCTGGAGTCAAAGCTATAAAGGTAGATTCTAGCATGCTAAACATATCAATCTGAAAAAAAAATGAAAAAGTGATCACTCCTCGGCCGATTTGAGGTCTATGATTTGATTAAACGTTTAATTTGATTGAGTGAAGGCCTCAGTTTGACCTGAGTAACCGGGTCACATCATAAAAGCTACCGGGAACTCAGAGTAGCAGAATGGCATATACTTATGTCTACATTGTAAGGGAGGGACAATATAAACAGCACCACCGCGGCATGTTTCTTTATCAGGTGGGCTGTATTTAATACAGACCACCTTATATTTTTGTTAAAATTGCCTTTATTTATTTATTATTATTATTTATTTATTTTTCTTATTTTGACCCACTTTTTTGTTAGCAAGATAACTTTGAAATGGTTCAATCAAATGCTTTGATATTTGGCACACATATGTATAGGCATATGGACAAGACACGGTGAGGGTTTCAACCTTGACCTTGACTGATGACGTCATCTAGGCGCCATTTTGTGAAATTTTCTGAAAATCAACTCATGATCATATCTTCATAACCAAAAGTAATTTCTCATTCATATTTATCAAGATCAAGGTCAATATCCGTCCGGTCAATTTCAGGTCAAAAAACGCGCGCGTGCGCCTACGTCCGCGCGTCAGTGCGCGCGCAAAAAAATTAAATGCTCAAAATCGTCTCAAAGTTATTTTGCATACGTTTCAGGTCATTTTAAGCATTTTATAAAAAAACGCGCACACGCGCATGCGCGCGCGTTTTCGCGCGTAACACCATTACAAAACATAGAATCGCCATTTTTTTTCTTTCATGATATTTCTCATATTTTTTCAAGGAATTTGATACCATGTTTATCTTTTTATGACCATTATTAACAAGATGAGCGTCAATTCAAGATAAATGTCATTGCGCGCGAGCTCTTTTAATACATAGCATATATAGGCAAAAACATGCCTATACAAAATCGGTTATAGCTCTTTGGAATGCACCGGGATCCTCAATTTTTTTTCATATTTAAATAGAGTATGAGTCGGAGATATGATTCCATGTCTAATTTGGCCATTAAGTGTATCGTGACATCATCACAATGGCCTTGGAACTCAAAATACGAATTTGCATATTATGACGTCAGCATATTTATGTAAAATTGATTGTATCTCTGTAAATATTGATCAATTTTCTTCAAAATTTCGATATGTTGTAGCTAAGACAATTCTCTACGAGCGCAGTAATAACTATTTTTCATTTTGATGACGTCATCATAGTGAAAATTTAGATTAAAGGCCTCATGTCAAAAACTTCATAATTTGTGTGTTATGCCTATAGAAGGTGAATTTAGTACACGTTATGAATCTACATGATATTTGTTTTTTAAGAATTTGTAAGCATTCTTAAGTTGCGTGTAATGCCTATGGAAGTTGAATTTCGTTCACATCATTAATCTACATGACATTGTTTTTTTTAGCAGTATCTCGCTTATTTTTGCTCTATTTTGTCTCAAATTTTAGTTGACCAGCCCACCTATACTTGTTCCAAACAAGTATTATATGTCTAGTTTTTCTTATTTCGACCCACTTTTTGTTAGCAAGATATCTTTGAAATTATTCAATCAAATGCTTTGAAATTTGGCACACATATGTATAGGCATATGGACAAAACACAGTAAGGTTTTCAACCTTGACCTTGACTGATGACGTCATCTAGGCGCCATTTTGTGAAATTTTCTGAAAAAAAACTCATGACCATATCTTCATAACCAAAAGGTATTTCTCATTCATATTTATTATGATCAAGGTCAATATCAGTCCAGTCAATTTCAGGTCAAAAAACGCGCGCGTGCGCGTACGTCCGTGCGTCAATGCGCGCGCAAAATTTTTAAATGCTCAAAATCGTCTCAAATTTATTTTGCATACGTTTCAGGTCATTTTAAGCATTTTATAAAAAATCGCGCGTACGAGCATGCGCGCGCGTTTTCGCGCGTAACACCATTAAAAAACATAGAATCACCATTTTTTTTTCTTTCATGATATTTCTCATATTTTTTCAAGGAATTTGATTCCATGTTTATCTCTTTATGACCATTATTAACAAGATGAGCGTCAATTCAAGATAAATGTCAGTGCGCGCGAGGTCTTTTAATACATAGCATATATGGGCAAAAACATGCCTATACAAAATCCATTATAGCTCTTTGGAATGAACCGTGACCTTCAATTTGTTTTCATATTTAGATAGAGTATGAGTCGTAGATATTATTCCATGTCTCATTTGGCCATTAAGTGTATCGTGACATCATCATAATGGCCTTCGAACTAAAAATAGGAATTTGCATATTATGACGTCAGCATATTTATTGAAAATTGATTGTATCTCTGTATATATTGATCGATTTTCTTCAAAATTTTGATATGTTGTAGCTATGATAATTTTCTACAAGTTCAATAATAATCATTTTTCATTTTGATGACGTCATTAGAGTGAAAATTTCGATTGAAGGCCTCGTGTCAAAAATGACATAATTTGCATGTTATGCCTATAGAAGGTGATTTTAGTTCACGTTATGAATCTACATGATATTGTTTTTTAAGAATTTGTAAGCACTATGTCGCTTATTTTTGCTCTATTTTGTCTCAAATGTTAGTTGACCAGCCCACCTATACTTGTTCCAAACAAGTATTATATGTCTAGTTCTTTCCTTTTTTTATTTCGTTATTTATTTGGATTGGTCACTATTTATATCCGTCATCCATTACCACAAACTATTTCACTTGGGCCTTCAGCTTTACAAGCTTGCTTTCATGTAGGTCCCTTTATATTTCTTTCAGTTAAATCAATACTCTCTATTGACCACTTATCCTTATGTTATTTATTATGTATTATTGATTGTTATCTTATTACGCAAAAAACAACCTGTATTTTATTTTTAAATGTATATGTAACATGAGAAATATGAAAATAAATGAAATGAAGAAATGAAATGATATAAATCGATTTTTTGGATATCATTCATATTTTTGTTTCTCGATTCAAATTGCTCGTCCTAAGATCTACAGGTTGGTGAAGACAGAGATCATTTCGATCATGCAGCAGATTACCGGTCGACGTAGTGTGAGCTCCAAGGACTACCACCATAAGTACTCTGCCGGTCAGATCTGGGACGTCGTCAATGTCTTGCAGAAAGATGACAAAGATAGAGACCACTGTGATACTACCATCGTCGTAAGTCTCTAATCTCCTATCACCACCCCACCCCCATTTACCGCTCTCCATCTATACCCCCCTCTCTCTCTCTCTCTCTCCTTCTCCTCCTCCTCCTCCTCTCTCGCTCTCTCTATCTCTCTCTCCCTCTCTCACTCTCTCTCTCTGAATTCTTTCATTCTTCATAGAAGTCGTTTTGTTCACATGAACTTCACAAATTAGCTTCTCCTCTATTTTTTGTAATACTGGTATCCTACCGATTTTTCATTAACTGTTGTAAATTAGAAGGTTAGACAATAACGTAGGTTAGAAATATTAGCCTATCTCGTTAACTTTTTTTCTTTGCGAATAATGACTACATCACCTAAGCAAGCCTTTAAAAAAAATGCAACTGGTTATCTTTGTCATGGTTGATGAAAGTAGGCAAGGTATAATGTCATTCAAATGATAAGCAACAATAATTATAGCCTGCACACATTTACATAAATAAAAATGAAAATATTCAGTGTTGTATCTAATTGGGTTAAATTGTCATATTTCCTTTCGCAGGAGAAAATTATAAGTAATCTTCAGGAGTTGGCGACCTGTTCGACACAGCGTAACATGGCCCTACACTATACGGTACACCCTCTACTATGGACGTTCTTAGAGGTGCTGGGATTCTTCTCTTACTTCGGCGTCATGCTTATTGTGGTAAGATAAATACGGAAAATAAATACTACACTATACTCTTTGTAATACAGGGCTCTGGATGCATAAGTATACATGCAGTACATGTACATTTGGTTGGCAAAAGATTGCGCTATTACTAAAGTAGTCTTATGAGCAGTTGAGTTGTATTGGCAGAGAGGGGCGGAACGAACTTTCTGAACACGATATATCTCTTCTCACCTCTTCTTCCAGTCAATCCACCCCTCGCCTTGACGTCATATTCAGGAGTACTCTTATTCCTCACCCTCTCTCTCTCTCTCTCTCTCTCTCTCTCTCACACACACGATTTCACCCTATGCGGGATACGCCACTGCAATTATTCATCCCATGCTGAGATTATTGTGATTTCAATTATTGTTTCCCACCATTTTATGGGGGCCTTCAAACGGGACGGACGCATGCAGACTTCACAATACCATTCCTATGTGTTGAATGTACACCAGCTAAATCATGTTAATGTTCAGCTTCATACTCTGTAGATCACTATTTGTAAGCAATCTTCCACTCCCCTTTTTCAATATTTTCTTTTAGACGGAGTCAAATCAAATGGACCTCATGATGTGTATCATAACAGTCTCTCAATTAGTTTGCTTTGTTACGTCATTGGTGATCTCGATCATCCATTCAGCGGCTACTTCAGGGTGAGTTGAACCGGTATTTGAAAAAGAAAAAAAAGGGATCACCACTTTTTTTTTAAATTCAATGTTATATATATATATATATTTTTTCCCATTATTTTTTCATAGTTGTTCATATTTTTTTCTTGGGGGGGGGGGGACCTATTTCACCTCGGTGGTGGAACAGTCTGCTACAAATTAAGACTTGACGACATAGAAGGTGATTCTTCTGTGCGTTGTTACTTGATTTTGAACCAGGGACGGGCATTAGGGCACTTTTCAACATAATTTTATTTCTGTGCAAATTGTGTATTTCACCCCTACATCTCCCATGCCCCCCCCCCCCCTCTCCACAATCCTAAACAACGCCCACGTAAATTCCGTAGAATTGAAATTACATTTTTGTTAAATGATAGATTAAGCACAAATATATTTTGCTAGTGGTATTTGTCTCCCATATCTTAAACGAACAAGAAAAAAACTTTTCTAGATAATTATATTAGAATAAAGAAATACATTTAAATTCTTTATTTTATTGTTTTTTTGTTGTTGCATATCATATCGTTCTTAACCCCTGCCTCCCCTTTCTCTCTCTCTCTCTCTCTCTCTCTCTCTCTCCTCTCCTCTCACCATCTCCATCAACCAGGTCAATCTGAGTACATTGTGGCATCTGGTTGGCAAAGCCGAGTATTTCTACCACCAGGAGCATGGTCAAGATTCGAATTGCATCCATACACCAAGTACCACATCCCTCTCCACTGCCACACCCATCAAGAAACTCTCGCCCTCTACGCCCAGTGCTCAATCAAGACAGACTTTATAACAAAAACTGTAGACTTTATGTCTACTTTTTTTCCGTAGCCATTATATAAATTATTCATTAGCTTGCATGCTCTATTCAGTCAACAGTTACCTGTAACTTTTAAATATCCCTAGAAGAATGGCAATGAACTCAAAGCCAAAATATTATAGGAGTGTTTCGTGATTATCTCATCTCCTCCGATATAAGACTAGTTTCTGTAGGGGATTTTATTTTCCGCGTTATTATCATTATTAGGCCTATTCCTTTAAAATTCTTAACGATATTTCACACGTGCGACCCTTCTTTTGCTTCAAATGTAATCTAGGCATTTGGTATTCATTTTTTTATAAATATCTTAAGATTTGGCTTACATACGATATACCAAAATAATCGTTCATGTTTAAAAGTAAAATAAAGGTTCTTCGTTAGAATTAATTGTTTTAGTTTTCGTTTTCTTCTGCCTGGTTTCTGGAAAAGAAAGTGACTGCCCATTCTTTTTCTTCAACTCCATCTTTTATTTATTGTATTTTTTATGTTTTCCATTCTTATTTTGTTTTCCCTTTCTTCTTCCAGTTTTCAGCTTTCAAGTAAAATTGTGGAATATTTTACATTTCAGTGTACAACAATTATCAATATTCTCAATTTTCTGATCATAGGAAATTATTGTTTTTTAAAGAGTAATGTCCCAGCAATGAAAATATGATGAAGACAACTATTTTATTAAATAAATCTTATCAAATAACGTTTTGTGCAATTGCTTTTTATGTTGCGTACACATGATGCGTAAATTATTTTCACTTTCACTTTTAGACTCTCCAGGAAGAAACAGAGAGAAGAGAGAGAAGAGAGAAAAAAAGAGAGAGACAGAGAGAGAGAGAGAGAGAGAGAGGGAGAAGAGAAAAGAGAGAAAGAGAGAAGAGAGAGGAGAGAGAGAGAGAGAGAGAGAAAGAGAGGAGAAAGAGAAAGAGAGAGAGAGAGAGAGAGAGAGAGAGATGGGGTGCGGGATAAGAGTGCTCCTAAGTACATTATGACGTCAAGGCGAGGGGTGGATGGTGGAATTGGGACGGGGTGGTCGATTGTCTATGACTGGAAGAAGAGGTGAATGGAGATATATCGTGTTCAGAAAGTTCGTTCCGCCCCTTTCTGCCAACTCAACTGCTCATATGACTACTTTAGTAATAGCGCCATCTGTTACCAACCAAGTGTACATGTACTACATGTACTGCATGTACACTAATGCATCCAGGCTGCAGAAATTGACCACACGTTTTGCTGGGCTGAGATACGAGGTCAAACGTTGAAAAAGAGCAAAGGTCTGTAAACCTCGGACATTTGAAGAAACCGGCAGTGCCTCAAAATATATCACTTTTGCTATTTTGATAAATAGTAATAGGCCTATGTCTTTTTCTTCACTCGTTTCGATCCTCGAAAATTTAAAAAACGGGATAGTTTCAGTCCATGAATATCCCCATATGATGATATGACGATATTCGGGCACCTGACTGCCCGGTCGTTGTCATGATTCGGAGCATGGCGCCCAAATATAACCTTACTTATTATATTTTTTTTTATCGAAATGAAATTTATACCACAACAAAGAGACTTTTCTTATCGTTCGCTTCACTTCTCGCAAAATTGATACATCAGGATGATTTTTGGCAACGAGATGACCGAATATATTTTTGTTTTAAATCTAGTGTATATTGATGACTTAATTGCAATGACGAACCTTCGTCATTGCCTTGTTTTCGTTCACATTCTTCTTATTAATATTCTTACTTCTTCTTCCTCTTCCTCCTCTTCCTCTTTGCAATGACGAACCTTCGTCATTGCCTTGTTTTCGTTCACATTCTGCCCCATTAATATTCTCCTCCTTAGTGTTTTCCTTATCGTTATCGTCAGGAAAGCGCTTTCGTTTTACACGTAGTTTTTGTTATTCCTAGTTAGGTGCCTTCATCATGTCCATTTCCTTTCAAATTCCGTAGGCATCATCTCTAGCATCTCATCCAGGTCACCTACTTTTTCGTTTTCTGAAATCACTCATGCGTAAACGTCCAGGCGCCATTTTGTCCTTTTCTGGTCCATTTTAAGGCCTTTCTATCTTCCTTCCTATCTCCACTATCCTAGATCCTACAAACTTCTAACAAATTTCTCTAGATAGTCTAAGAGATGTTCTTTAATCTGCTACATATAACCTGCCCTTCAAAATGCCATCTTCATACTCAAAATTCAAATCTGAAACCGACTCCGTCAACAATCTCTCAAATTCTTGAAAAATTTACCCCTAAATAATCTAAAACTGCCATAACTTTCTCATATAAATTCCGCTTTGTATTTAAATCTCACAGTATCTTTATCTCATAATTGCACATAGCCATGCCAAATTTCACGCTCCAATGGCTTTGCACAACATAAATAGCGCCCTCTAAAGTTCTGGGAATTGGCTTTCTGTCTGTGGCCGTATCTCCATAATGGCTTGGCAAACCCGTACCCTTTTTTGGATTTAGATACTTGAAGATATGCCCTTTCCAGCCATATACAAAATTAAATACCCTATCACTGACCAAATTTGCGAAAATTGCCCTCCAAATTCGCCATTTTCAAGAAAATTCCGAAATAACTTCAACTTGCTCTAAAATGGCGATCTTTATACCTACGTCGTTGAAACTTGGCAGACACATGTATCCATATACGTGACAACTGTCTGCTAAATTTGGGAAATTTTAATAACGTCGGCGCAAAGTTATCGCCAAAAATGATGAATTTGCTATGCATTACGTAATAGCGCCTTTAATGCGTGCAGTACATTGCGTGCAGATGACAATGGTGTCAAACTGACCGCAATGAAGTGCCCTTTCGAATGATACCAAGTATGGTATATGTTTACACAGAAAATTGTGAGTAAATCGCATTTGAACAAGGGTCACTATACGAATTCCGCCCGATTATAACACTTATCGACCATGACGTCATTTTTTTCAGACTACTTTTCGCCCCCTAAACATCCTTTTTTTTCCTTGAAAATTTGCAATGACATTCCGAGATGCAATACGCAGGGCACCTCGTGGCCTGATTTTTGAAATTGGTCAAGGGGGCCATTTAAGACGCCATTTTGTCCTTTAAATCTATTTTACATCACATGTTTCGATAGGATTATCATAGAAAAAAAGAGAGTAGTTTACACTAACGACCATGAAATTCTCTTTCCAATGATACCATATACGGCCCATAAAGAGACATAAAGAGAGAGAGAAAAAACAATTTAACTCCGGTCATAATACAGATCCTCTACGTTTTCCGCCCATGCATTACACGCATTGTCTATGGGGCAAATCGGGTTCACGCTTTTGACCCCTAGAACGATCTTGATTGCAATGACGAACGTGCAACTAATCCCATTTGTTTTTGCACGCAGTGCTTGCGAGCCCTTTCTAGGTTGTTTCCCCTATCCCAATTTCTTTCAAACATCGTAGGCATAGTCACTACCATCCCATCAAGGTCACTATTGAGGCCTTTCTTTCGCCCTACCTGTCTCCAATATCACAGAAGCTACAGACTTCGTACAAATTGCTCTGGATAGTCCGAGAGAAGCTCTTTCGTTCGACACGTAGAAACACGGCGTCATTGCACGCACATCGTTGTGACACGATTGCATTTCTAGTTGCAATGACGAACCTTCGTCATTGCCTTGTTTTCGTTCACATTCTGCCCAATTAATATTCCCCTTTTCCTTATCCTTATCGTCCGGAAATCACATTCGTTTTGCACGTAGTGCGTGTGATTCCTAGTAAGGTGCTTTCCTCATGTCCTTTTCCTTTCAAATTTCATAGGCATAGTCTCTAACATCTCATCAAGGTCACTACATTCTTTGATTTTGGAAATTACTCATGCATGACCGTCCAGGTGCCATTTTGTCCGTTTCTGGTCCATTTTAAGGCCTTTATATCTTCCTTCCTATCTCCACTATCCTAGATCCTACAAACTTCTAACAAATTCCTCTAGATAGTCTGAGAGATATTATTTCATCTGCGACATATGACTTGACCTTCAAAATGCCATCTTCATACTCGAAATTCAAATCTAAAACCGACTCCGTCAAAAATCTCTCAAGTTCTTGAAAAATGGACCCCTAAATAATCTAAAACTGCCATAACTTTCTCATATAAATTCCGTTTTGTATTTAAATCTCACAGTATCTTTATCTCATAATTGCACATAGTCATGCCAAATGTCATGCTCCAATGGCTTTGCACAACATAAATAGCGCCCTCTAAAGTTCTGGGAATTGGCTTTCTGTCTGTGGCCGTATCTCCATAATGGCTTGGCAAACCCGTACCCTTTTTTGGATTTAGATACTTGAAGATATGCCCTTTCCAGCCATATACAAAATTATATACCCTATCACTGACCAAATTTGAGAAAATTGCCCTCCAAATTCGCCATTTTCAAGAAAATTGAGAAATAACTTCAACTTGCTCTAAAATGGCGATCGTTATACCTACATCAATGAAACTTTGCAGACATATGTATCCATATACGTGACAACTGTTTACCAAGTTTGGTAAAATTCGAATATGTCAGCGCAAAGTAATCGCCAAAAATGATGAATTTACTATGGATTACGTAATAGCGCGTTCAATGCGTGCAATACATTGCGCGCAGTTAACAATGGTGTCAAACTGACCGCACTGAAGTGCCCTTTCGGATGATACCAAGTATTATATATGTTCACACAGAAAATTGTGAGTAAATCGCATTTGAACAAAGATCACTACACGAATTCCGCCGAGTTTCCGCCCGAACCTAACACGTTTCGGCTATGACGTCATTTTTTCAGACTGCTTTTCGCCCCTTAAACGTCCTTTTTTTTTGTTGAAAATTTGCAGTGACATGCCGAGTTCCAATACGCAGGGCACCTCGTGGCCGGATTTTTGAAATTGGTCAAGGGGGCCATTTAAGACGCCATTTTGTTCTATACATCTATTTTACATCACGTGTTTCGATAGGATTATCATAGAAAAAAAGAGAGTGGTTTACAATAACAACCATGAAATTCTCTTTCTAATGATACCAAATACGGCCCATAAAGAGACGTAAAGAGAGAGAAAAAACAATTTAACTCCGGCCATAATACAGATCCTGCACGTTTTCTGCCCATTCATTACACGCATTGTCTATGGGGCATATCGGGTTCACGCTTTTGGCCCCCAGAACGAACTTGATTGCAATGTCAAACATGCACCAAATCCCATTGGTTTGTGCACGCAGTGCTTGCGAGCCCTTTCTAGGTTCTTTCCCCTATCCCAATTTCTTTCAAACTTCGTAGGCATAGTACCATCCCATCAAGGTCACTGTTGAGGCCTTTCTTTCGCCCTACCTATCTCCAATATCACAGAAGCTACAGACTTCGTACAAATTGCTCTGGATAGGGCGAGAGAAGCTCTTTCGTTTGACACGTAGAAACATGGCGTCATTGCACGCACATCGTTGTGACACGATTGCATTTCTAGTTGCAATGACGAACCTTCGTCATTGCCTTGTTTTCGTTCACATTCTGCCCCATTAATATTTTCCTTTTCCTTTTCGTCCAAAAATCCCATTCATTTTGCACGTAGTGCTTGTCCTTCCTAGTTAGGTACTTTCCTCATATCCTTTTCCTTTCAAATTTCTTAGGCATCATCTCTAGCATCTCATCCAGGTCACTACATTCTTCGATTTTCGAAATCACTCATGCATGACCGTCCAGGCGCCATTTTGTCCGTTTCTGGTCCATTTTAAGGCCTTTCTTTCTTCCTTCCTAACTCCACTATCCTAGATCCGACACATTTGTAACAAATTCCTCTAGATAGTCTAAGAGATGTTCTTGTATCTGCGACGTATAACCTGCCCTTCAAAATGCCATCTTCATACTCAAAATTCAAATCTGAAACCGACTCCGTCAAAAATCTCTCAAATTCTTGAAAAATGGACCCCTAAATAATCTAAAACTGCCATAACTTTCTCATATAAATTCCGTTTTGTATTTAAATCTCACAGTATCCTTATCTCATAATTGCACATAGCCATGCCAAATTTCACGCTCCAATGGCTATGCAAAACATAAATAGCGCCCTCTAAAGTTCTGGGAATTGGCTTTCTTTCTGTGGCCGTATCTCCATTATGGCTTGGCAAACCCGTACCCTTTATTGGATTTAGATACTCGAAGATATGCCCTTTCCAGCCATATACAAAATTATATACCCTATCACTGACCAAATTTGAGAAAATTGCCCTACAAATTCGCCATTTTCAAGAAAATTGAGAAATAACTTCAACTTGCTCTAAAACGGCGATCTTTATACCTACATCAATGAAACTTGGCAGACACATGTATCCATATACGTGACAACTGTCTGCCAAGTTTGGTAAAATTCGAATATGTCAGTGCAAAGTTATCGCCAAAAATGATGAATTTACTATGCATTACGTAATAGCGCGTTTAATGCGTGCAATACATTGAGCGCAGATAACAGTGGTTTTAAACTGACCGCAATGAGGTGCTCTTTCGAATGATACCAAGTATAGTATATGTTCACACAGAAAATTGTGAGTAAATTGCATTTGAACAAAGGTTACTATACGAATTCCGCCGAGTTTCCGCCCGATTATAACACGTATCGGCTATGACGTCATTTTTCAGACTGCTTTTCGCCCCTTAAACGTCCTTTTTTTTCCTTGAAAATTTGCAGTGACATGCCGAGTTCCAATACGCAGGGCACCTCTTGGCCGGATTTTTGAAATTGGTCAAGGGGGCCATTTAAGACGCCATTTTGTCCTATAAATCTATTTTACATCACGTGTTTCGATAGGATTATCATAGAAAAAAAGAGAGTAGTTTACAATAACAACCATGAAATTCTCTTTCTAATGATACCAAATACGGCCCATAAAGAGACGTAAAGAGGGAGAGAAAAAACAATTTAACTCCGGTCATAATACAGATCCTGTACGTTTTCCACCCATGCATTACACGCATTGTCTATGGGGCATATCGGGTTCACGCTATTGGCCCCAGAACGATCTTGATTGCAATGACGAACATGCACCAAATCCCGTTGGTTTTTTAACACAGTGCTTGCGAGCCCTTTCTAGGTTTTTTCCCCTATCCCAATTTCTTTCAAACTTCGTAGGCATAGTCACTACCATCCCATCAAGGTCACTGTTGAGGCCTTTCTTTCGCCCTACCTGTCTCCAATATTACAGAAGCTACAGACTTCGTACAAATTGCTCTGGATAGTCCGAGAGAAGCTCTTTCGTTTGACAAGTAGAAACACGGCGTCATTGCACGCACATCGTTGTGACACGATTGCATTTCTAGTCTTCTTCTTGTCGTCCGGAATCCCATTCGCTTTTCACGTAGTGCTTGTTATTCCTATCCAGGTCCTTTCCTCAAGTCCTTTTCCTTTCAAATTTCGTAGGCATCATCTCTAGCATCTCATCAAGGTCACCTACTTTTTTGATTTTCGAAATCACTCATGCATGACCGTCCAGGCGCCATTTTGTCCGTTTCTGGTCCATTTTAAGGCCTTTATATCTTCCTTCCTATCTCCACTATCCTAGATCCTACAAACTTCTAACAAATTCCTCTAGATAGTCTGAGAGATGTTCTTTCATCTGCGACATATGACTTGACCTTCAAAATGCCATCTTCATACTCGAAACTCAAATCTTAAACCGACTCCGTCAAAAATCTCTCAAGTTCTTGAAAAATGGACCCCTAAATAATCTAAAACTGCCATAACTTTCTCATATAAATTCCGTTTTGTACTTAAATCTTACAGTATCTTTATCTCATAATTGCACATAGCCATGCCAAATTTCACGCTCCAATGGCTTTGCACAACATAAATAGCGCCCTCTAAAGTTCTGGGAATTGGCTTTCTGTCTGTGGCCGTATCTCCATAATGGCTTGGCAAACCCGTACCCTTTTTTGGATTTAGATACTTGAAGATATGCCCTTTCCAGCCATATACAAAATTAAATACCCTATCACTGACCAAATTTGCGAAAATTGCCCTCCAAATTCGCCATTTTCAAGAAAATTCCGAAATAACTTCAACTTGCTCTAAAATGGCGATCTTTATACCTACGTCGTTGAAACTTGGCAGACACATGTATCCATATACGTGACAACTGTCTGCTAAATTTGGGAAATTTTAATAACGTCGGCGCAAAGTTATCGCCAAAAATGATGAATTTGCTATGCATTACGTAATAGCGCCTTTAATGCGTGCAGTACATTGCGTGCAGATGACAATGGTGTCAAACTGACCGCAATGAAGTGCCCTTTCGAATGATACCAAGTATGGTATATGTTTACACAGAAAATTGTGAGTAAATCGCATTTGAACAAGGGTCACTATACGAATTCCGCCCGATTATAACACTTATCGACCATGACGTCATTTTTTTCAGACTACTTTTCGCCCCCTAAACATCCTTTTTTTTCCTTGAAAATTTGCAATGACATTCCGAGATGCAATACGCAGGGCACCTCGTGGCCTGATTTTTGAAATTGGTCAAGGGGGCCATTTAAGACGCCATTTTGTCCTTTAAATCTATTTTACATCACATGTTTCGATAGGATTATCATAGAAAAAAAGAGAGTAGTTTACACTAACGACCATGAAATTCTCTTTCCAATGATACCATATACGGCCCATAAAGAGACATAAAGAGAGAGAGAAAAAACAATTTAACTCCGGTCATAATACAGATCCTCTACGTTTTCCGCCCATGCATTACACGCATTGTCTATGGGGCAAATCGGGTTCACGCTTTTGACCCCTAGAACGATCTTGATTGCAATGACGAACGTGCAACTAATCCCATTTGTTTTTGCACGCAGTGCTTGCGAGCCCTTTCTAGGTTGTTTCCCCTATCCCAATTTCTTTCAAACATCGTAGGCATAGTCACTACCATCCCATCAAGGTCACTATTGAGGCCTTTCTTTCGCCCTACCTGTCTCCAATATCACAGAAGCTACAGACTTCGTACAAATTGCTCTGGATAGTCCGAGAGAAGCTCTTTCGTTCGACACGTAGAAACACGGCGTCATTGCACGCACATCGTTGTGACACGATTGCATTTCTAGTTGCAATGACGAACCTTCGTCATTGCCTTGTTTTCGTTCACATTCTGCCCAATTAATATTCCCCTTTTCCTTATCCTTATCGTCCGGAAATCACATTCGTTTTGCACGTAGTGCGTGTGATTCCTAGTAAGGTGCTTTCCTCATGTCCTTTTCCTTTCAAATTTCATAGGCATAGTCTCTAACATCTCATCAAGGTCACTACATTCTTTGATTTTGGAAATTACTCATGCATGACCGTCCAGGTGCCATTTTGTCCGTTTCTGGTCCATTTTAAGGCCTTTATATCTTCCTTCCTATCTCCACTATCCTAGATCCTACAAACTTCTAACAAATTCCTCTAGATAGTCTGAGAGATATTATTTCATCTGCGACATATGACTTGACCTTCAAAATGCCATCTTCATACTCGAAATTCAAATCTAAAACCGACTCCGTCAAAAATCTCTCAAGTTCTTGAAAAATGGACCCCTAAATAATCTAAAACTGCCATAACTTTCTCATATAAATTCCGTTTTGTATTTAAATCTCACAGTATCTTTATCTCATAATTGCACATAGTCATGCCAAATGTCATGCTCCAATGGCTTTGCACAACATAAATAGCGCCCTCTAAAGTTCTGGGAATTGGCTTTCTGTCTGTGGCCGTATCTCCATAATGGCTTGGCAAACCCGTACCCTTTTTTGGATTTAGATACTTGAAGATATGCCCTTTCCAGCCATATACAAAATTATATACCCTATCACTGACCAAATTTGAGAAAATTGCCCTCCAAATTCGCCATTTTCAAGAAAATTGAGAAATAACTTCAACTTGCTCTAAAATGGCGATCGTTATACCTACATCAATGAAACTTTGCAGACATATGTATCCATATACGTGACAACTGTTTACCAAGTTTGGTAAAATTCGAATATGTCAGCGCAAAGTAATCGCCAAAAATGATGAATTTACTATGGATTACGTAATAGCGCGTTCAATGCGTGCAATACATTGCGCGCAGTTAACAATGGTGTCAAACTGACCGCACTGAAGAGCCCTTTCGGATGATACCAAGTATTATATATGTTCACACAGAAAATTGTGAGTAAATCGCATTTGAACAAAGATCACTACACGAATTCCGCCGAGTTTCCGCCCGAACCTAACACGTTTCGGCTATGACGTCATTTTTTCAGACTGCTTTTCGCCCCTTAAACGTCCTTTTTTTTTGTTGAAAATTTGCAGTGACATGCCGAGTTCCAATACGCAGGGCACCTCGTGGCCGGATTTTTGAAATTGGTCAAGGGGGCCATTTAAGACGCCATTTTGTTCTATACATCTATTTTACATCACGTGTTTCGATAGGATTATCATAGAAAAAAAGAGAGTGGTTTACAATAACAACCATGAAATTCTCTTTCTAATGATACCAAATACGGCCCATAAAGAGACGTAAAGAGAGAGAAAAAACAATTTAACTCCGGCCATAATACAGATCCTGCACGTTTTCTGCCCATTCATTACACGCATTGTCTATGGGGCATATCGGGTTCACGCTTTTGGCCCCCAGAACGAACTTGATTGCAATGTCAAACATGCACCAAATCCCATTGGTTTGTGCACGCAGTGCTTGCGAGCCCTTTCTAGGTTCTTTCCCCTATCCCAATTTCTTTCAAACTTCGTAGGCATAGTACCATCCCATCAAGGTCACTGTTGAGGCCTTTCTTTCGCCCTACCTATCTCCAATATCACAGAAGCTACAGACTTCGTACAAATTGCTCTGGATAGGGCGAGAGAAGCTCTTTCGTTTGACACGTAGAAACATGGCGTCATTGCACGCACATCGTTGTGACACGATTGCATTTCTAGTTGCAATGACGAACCTTCGTCATTGCCTTGTTTTCGTTCACATTCTGCCCCATTAATATTTTCCTTTTCCTTTTCGTCCAAAAATCCCATTCATTTTGCACGTAGTGCTTGTCCTTCCTAGTTAGGTACTTTCCTCATATTCTTTTCCTTTCAAATTTCTTAGGCATCATCTCTAGCATCTCATCCAGGTCACTACATTCTTCGATTTTCGAAATCACTCATGCATGACCGTCCAGGCGCCATTTTGTCCGTTTCTGGTCCATTTTAAGGCCTTTCTTTCTTCCTTCCTAACTCCACTATCCTAGATCCGACACATTTGTAACAAATTCCTCTAGATAGTCTAAGAGATGTTCTTGTATCTGCGACGTATAACCTGCCCTTCAAAATGCCATCTTCATACTCAAAATTCAAATCTGAAACCGACTCCGTCAAAAATCTCTCAAATTCTTGAAAAATGGACCCCTAAATAATCTAAAACTGCCATAACTTTCTCATATAAATTCCGTTTTGTATTTAAATCTCACAGTATCCTTATCTCATAATTGCACATAGCCATGCCAAATTTCACGCTCCAATGGCTATGCAAAACATAAATAGCGCCCTCTAAAGTTCTGGGAATTGGCTTTCTTTCTGTGGCCGTATCTCCATTATGGCTTGGCAAACCCGTACCCTTTATTGGATTTAGATACTCGAAGATATGCCCTTTCCAGCCATATACAAAATTATATACCCTATCACTGACCAAATTTGAGAAAATTGCCCTACAAATTCGCCATTTTCAAGAAAATTGAGAAATAACTTCAACTTGCTCTAAAACGGCGATCTTTATACCTACATCAATGAAACTTGGCAGACACATGTATCCATATACGTGACAACTGTCTGCCAAGTTTGGTAAAATTCGAATATGTCAGTGCAAAGTTATCGCCAAAAATGATGAATTTACTATGCATTACGTAATAGCGCGTTTAATGCGTGCAATACATTGAGCGCAGATAACAGTGGTTTTAAACTGACCGCAATGAGGTGCTCTTTCGAATGATACCAAGTATAGTATATGTTCACACAGAAAATTGTGAGTAAATTGCATTTGAACAAAGGTTACTATACGAATTCCGCCGAGTTTCCGCCCGATTATAACACGTATCGGCTATGACGTCATTTTTCAGACTGCTTTTCGCCCCTTAAACGTCCTTTTTTTTCCTTGAAAATTTGCAGTGACATGCCGAGTTCCAATACGCAGGGCACCTCTTGGCCGGATTTTTGAAATTGGTCAAGGGGGCCATTTAAGACGCCATTTTGTCCTATAAATCTATTTTACATCACGTGTTTCGATAGGATTATCATAGAAAAAAAGAGAGTAGTTTACAATAACAATTATGAAATTCTCTTTCTAATGATACCAAATACGGCCCATAAAGAGACGTAAAGAGGGAGAGAAAAAACAATTTAACTCCGGTCATAATACAGATCCTTTACGTTTTCCACCCATGCATTACACGCATTGTCTATGGGGCATATCGGGTTCACGCTATTGGCCCCAGAACGATCTTGATTGCAATGACGAACATGCACCAAATCCCGTTGGTTTTTTAACACAGTGCTTGCGAGCCCTTTCTAGGTTTTTTCCCCTATCCCAATTTCTTTCAAACTTCGTAGGCATAGTCACTACCATCCCATCAAGGTCACTGTTGAGGCCTTTCTTTCGCCCTACCTGTCTCCAATATTACAGAAGCTACAGACTTCGTACAAATTGCTCTGGATAGTCCGAGAGAAGCTCTTTCGTTTGACAAGTAGAAACACGGCGTCATTGCACGCACATCGTTGTGACACGATTGCATTTCTAGTCTTCTTCTTGTCGTCCGGAATCCCATTCGCTTTTCACGTAGTGCTTGTTATTCCTATCCAGGTCCTTTCCTCAAGTCCTTTTCCTTTCAAATTTCGTAGGCATCATCTCTAGCATCTCATCAAGGTCACCTACTTTTTTGATTTTCGAAATCACTCATGCATGACCGTCCAGGCGCCATTTTGTCCGTTTCTGGTCCATTTTAAGGCCTTTATATCTTCCTTCCTATCTCCACTATCCTAGATCCTACAAACTTCTAACAAATTCCTCTAGATAGTCTGAGAGATGTTCTTTCATCTGCGACATATGACTTGACCTTCAAAATGCCATCTTCATACTCGAAACTCAAATCTTAAACCGACTCCGTCAAAAATCTCTCAAGTTCTTGAAAAATGGACCCCTAAATAATCTAAAACTGCCATAACTTTCTCATATAAATTCCGTTTTGTACTTAAATCTTACAGTATCTGTATCTCATAATTGCACATAGCCATCCCAAATTTCACGCTCCAATGGCTTTGCACAACATAAATAGCGCCCTCTAAAGTTCTGGGAATTGGCTTTCTCTCTGTGGCCGTATCTCCATAATGGCTTGGCAAACCCGTACCCTTTTTTGGATTTAGATACTTGAAGATATGCCCTTTCCAGCCATATACAAAATTATATACCCTATCACTGACCAAATTTGAGAAAATTGCCCTCCAAATTCGCCACTTTCAAGAAAATTGAGAAATAACTTCAACTTGCTCTAAAATGGCGATCGTTATACCTACATCAATGAAACTTTGCAGACATATGTATCCATATACGTGACAACTGTTTGCAAAGTTTGGTAAAATTCGAATATGTCAGCGCAAAGTTATCGCCAAAAATGATGAATTTACTATGGATTACGTAATAGCGCGTTCAATGCGCGCAATACATTGCGCGCAGTTAACAATGGTGTCAAACTGACTGCAATGAAATGCCCTTTCGGATGATACCAAGTATTATATATGTTCACACAGAAAATTGTGAGTAAATCGCATTTGAAGAAAGATCACTACACGAATTCCGCCGAGTTTCCTAACACGTTTCGGCTATGACGTCATTTTTTCAGACTGCTTTTCGCCCCTTAAACGTCCTTTTTTTTCCTTGAAAATTTGCAGTGACATGCCGAGTTCCAATACGCAGGGCACCTCTTGGCCGGATTTTTGAAATTGGTCAAGGGGGCCATTTAAGACGCCATTTTGTCCTTTAAATCTATTTTACATCACATGTTTCGATAGGATTATCATAGAAAAAAAGAGAGTAGCTTACAATAACAACCATGAAATTCTCTTTCTAATGATACCAAATACGGCCCATAAAGAGACGTAAAGAGAGAGAGAAAAAACAATTTAACTCCGGCCATAATACAGATCCTGCACGTTTTCCGCCCATTCATTACACGCATTGTCTATGGGGCATATCGGGTTCACGCTTTTGGCCCCCAGAACGAACTTGATTGCAATGTCAAACATGCACCAAATCCCATTGGTTTGTGCACGCAGTGCTTGCGAGCCCTTTCTAGGTTCTTTCCCCTATCCCAATTTCTTTCAAACTTCGTAGGCATAGTACCATCCCATCAAGGTTACTGTTGATGCCTTTCTTTCGCCCTACCTATCTCCAATATCACAGAAGCTACAGACTTCGTGCAAATTGCTCTGGATAGTCCGAGAGAAGCTCTTTCGTTTGACACGTAGAAACACGGCGTCATTGCACGCACATCGTTCTGACACGATTGCATTTCTAGTTGCAATGACGAACCTTCGTCATTGCCTTGTTTTCGTTCACATTCTGCCCCATTAATATTTTCCTCCTTATATTCCTCGTCAGAAAATCGCATTCGTTTTGCACATGATGCTTGTTATTCCTAGTTAGGTGCTTTCCTCATGTCCTTTTCCTTTCAAATTTCGTAGGCATCATCTCTAGCATCTCATCAAGGTCACCTACTTTTTCGATTTTCGAAATCACTCATGCATGACCGTCCAGGCGCCATTTTGTCCGTTTCTGGTCCATTTTAAGGCCTTTCTTTCTTCCTTCCTATCTCCACTATCACAGATCCTACACACTTCTAACAAATTCCTCTAGATAGTCTGAGAGATGTTCTTTCATCTGCGACATATGACTTGACCTTCAACATGCCATCTTTATACTCGAAATTAAAATCTAAAACCGACTCCGTCAAAAATCTCTCAAGTTCTTGAAAAATGGACCCCTAAATAATCTAAAACTGCCATAACTTTCTCATATAAATTCCGTTTTGTATTTAAATCTTACAGTATCTTTATCTCATAATTGCACATAGCCATGCCAAATTTCACGCTCCAATGGCTTTGCACAACATAAATAGCGCCCTCTAAAGTTTTGGGAATTGGCTTTCTGTCTGTGGCCGTATCTCCATAATGGCTTGGCAAACCCGTACCCTTTTTTGGATTTAGATACTTGAAGATATGCCCTTTCCAGCCATATACAAAATTATATACCCTATCACTGACCAAATTTGAGAAAATTGCCCTCCAAATTCGCCATTTTCAAGAAAATTGAGAAATAACTTCAACTTGCTCTAAAATGGCGATCGTTATACCTACATCAATGAAACTTTGCAGACATATGTATCCATATACGTGACAACTGTTTACCAAGTTTGGTAAAATTCGAATATGTCAGCGCAAAGTTATCGCCAAAAATGATGAATTTACTATGGATTACGTAATAGCGCGTTCAATGCGCGCAATACATTGCGCGCAGTTAACAATGGTGTCAAACTGACCGCAATGAAGAGCCCTTTCGGATGATACCAAGTATTATATATGTTCACACAGAAAATTGTGAGTAAATCGCATTTGAACAAAGATCACCACACGAATTCCGCCGAGTTTCCGCCCGAACCTAACACGTTTCGGCTATGACGTCATCTTTTCAGACTGCTTTTCGCCCCTTAAACATCCTTTTTTTTCCTTGAAAATTTGCAGTGACATGCCGAGTTCCAATACGCAGGGCACCTCTTGGCCGGATTTTTGAAATTGGTCAAGGGGGCCATTTAAGACGCCATTTTGTCCTTTAAATCTATTTTACATCACGTGTTTCGATAGGATTATCATAGAAAAAAAGAGAGTGGTTTACAATAACAACCATGAAATTCTCTTTCTAATGATACCAAATACGGCCCATAAAGAGACGTAAAGAGAGAGAGAAAAAACAATTTAACTCCGGCCATAATACAGATCCTGCACGTTTTCCGCCCATTCATTACACGCATTGTCTATGGGGCATATCGGGTTCACGCTTTTGGCCCCCACAACGAACTTGATTGCAATGTCAAACATGCACCAAATCCCATTGGTTTGTGCACGCAGTGCTTGCGAGCCCTTTCTAGGTTCTTTCCCCTATCCCAATTTTTTCCAACTTCGTAGGCATAGTACCATCCCATCAAGTTCACTGTTGATGCCTTTCTTTCGCCCTACCTATCTCCAATATCACAGAAGCTACAGACTTCGTGCAAATTGCTCTGGATAGTCCGAGAGAAGCTCTTTCGTTTGACACGTAGAAACACGGCGTCATTGCACGCACATCGTTCTGACACGATTGCATTTCTAGTTGCAATGACGAACCTTCGTCATTGCCTTGTTTTCGTTCACATTCTGCCCCATTAATATTTTCCTCCTTATATTCCTCGTCAGAAAATCGCATTCGTTTTGCACATGATGCTTGTTATTCCTAGTTAGGTGCTTTCCTCATGTCCTTTTCCTTTCAAATTTCGTAGGCATCATCTCTAGCATCTCATCAAGGTCACCTACTTTTTCGATTTTCGAAATCACTCATGCATGACCGTCCAGGCGCCATTTTGTCCGTTTCTGGTCCATTTTAAGGCCTTTCTTTCTTCCTTCCTATCTCCACTATCACAGATCCTACACACTTCTAACAAATTCCTCTAGATAGTCTGAGAGATGTTCTTTCATCTGCGACATATGACTTGACCTTCAACATGCCATCTTTATACTCGAAATTAAAATCTAAAACCGACTCCGTCAAAAATCTCTCAAGTTCTTGAAAAATGGACCCCTAAATAATCTAAAACTGCCATAACTTTCTCATATAAATTCCGTTTTGTATTTAAATCTTACAGTATCTTTATCTCATAATTGCACATAGCCATGCCAAATTTCACGCTCCAATGGCTTTGCACAACATAAATAGCGCCCTCTAAAGTTTTGGGAATTGGCTTTCTGTCTGTGGCCGTATCTCCATAATGGCTTGGCAAACCCGTACCCTTTTTTGGATTTAGATACTTGAAGATATGCCCTTTCCAGCCATATACAAAATTATATACCCTATCACTGACCAAATTTGAGAAAATTGCCCTCCAAATTCGCCATTTTCAAGAAAATTGAGAAATAACTTCAACTTGCTCTAAAATGGCGATCGTTATACCTACATCAATGAAACTTTGCAGACATATGTATCCATATACGTGACAACTGTTTACCAAGTTTGGTAAAATTCGAATATGTCAGCGCAAAGTTATCGCCAAAAATGATGAATTTACTATGGATTACGTAATAGCGCGTTCAATGCGCGCAATACATTGCGCGCAGTTAACAATGGTGTCAAACTGACCGCAATGAAGAGCCCTTTCGGATGATACCAAGTATTATATATGTTCACACAGAAAATTGTGAGTAAATCGCATTTGAACAAAGATCACCACACGAATTCCGCCGAGTTTCCGCCCGAACCTAACACGTTTCGGCTATGACGTCATCTTTTCAGACTGCTTTTCGCCCCTTAAACATCCTTTTTTTTCCTTGAAAATTTGCAGTGACATGCCGAGTTCCAATACGCAGGGCACCTCTTGGCCGGATTTTTGAAATTGGTCAAGGGGGCCATTTAAGACGCCATTTTGTCCTTTAAATCTATTTTACATCACGTGTTTCGATAGGATTATCATAGAAAAAAAGAGAGTGGTTTACAATAACAACCATGAAATTCTCTTTCTAATGATACCAAATACGGCCCATAAAGAGACGTAAAGAGAGAGAGAAAAAACAATTTAACTCCGGCCATAATACAGATCCTGCACGTTTTCCGCCCATTCATTACACGCATTGTCTATGGGGCATATCGGGTTCACGCTTTTGGCCCCCACAACGAACTTGATTGCAATGTCAAACATGCACCAAATCCCATTGGTTTGTGCACGCAGTGCTTGCGAGCCCTTTCTAGGTTCTTTCCCCTATCCCAATTTTTTCCAACTTCGTAGGCATAGTACCATCCCATCAAGTTCACTGTTGATGCCTTTCTTTCGCCCTACCTATCTCCAATATCACAGAAGCTACAGACTTCGTGCAAATTGCTCTGGATAGTCCGAGAGAAGCTCTTTCGTTTGACACGTAGAAACACGGCGTCATTGCACGCACATCGTTCTGACACGATTGCATTTCTAGTTCATCCATACTATTGTTTCGCTCGCTCACGACATTTCGGATCGGGATAGCATATTTTCGGGCGAGAGGCCACGTCGGCCCTCACGCGTTTCCTATCACTTACCCCCCCCCCCCCCCCCTCCTCCCCTCCTCACCTCTCTCTCATCATCATCTTCAGTCAACTCTCTTTCTAACACACATCATCTTCCTCTAGTATTTCCTGTAACTCATCCCCCCCCCCCATCTCTCAAATTCCTCTCTCTTGCAAATGTTCTCAGAATTCGCTCCTCTTCCCCCCCCCCGTTTTTTTTTACTCTCACACACACGTATTATCATCTTCCACCGGTAGGCCTACTATTACCTGTCACTCACCCCCCCCCCCCCCCGCTCTTTCTCTCTCTCTCACAGACTCTCTGTCGTTCTCTCTGACGCTCTTGCCAGTGTACTCATCATTCTCTCTCATTATCTTACTATCAAACTATTTCTCTCACCACCCCCCCCCCCCTCTCTCTCTCTCTCTATCTGTTTGTTTTGGATGTGGGGGGGGGGGGGGGTATATGAACACTTGTATACAAACGAATCTTCTAACATTAACTATTTGTAAGTGAAGAAAATGGACTAACATTTACAGAAGAGGCCACAACATTTACTTGTTATAATGTAAGCTTGTTGATCATTATTTTAATAACATACTTTGATTGCAATTGAACATATAGGAACGGATTCTCCCTTCCTCTGCTTTCATTTGAAATCAACTCAAACAGACAATTTTATCCTATCTGCGAATCTCCAATTAACCTTGAAACACTTGGCCCCTCATTACAACTAAGTTCAACCCAACACTGGCTATATTATATACATGAAAAGCTGTTCAATCATGTCAACATCATCTTTTGAAGAAACCAGAGCAGGTTTATGCAGCTCTACAGAATTATGATTGGGACTGCATGATTATCTTTCAATGGTTCCAAAAAAGTATATAAAAGGTCTGTTTTTAAAAGTGAGCTTCCCAAAGCAGTAAATTGGAGTTACAAGTTAAGTTCAAGTTGACTACAGTCCATCTCATTCTTTAAAAATGCAATGTACACCACCATCAATGAAAAATACACCAAATTAGACATTCCAATGCAGAATACAATTTGGACAACTGCAAACCAATAACTGCAGTGTACAATAATACATGGATTTACAAAACGCAGCTGCTGTACAAAACATCAAGGCATCATACGCATCACAAACTACTTTTTGAATAGTAATCCACTCCTTCTTCTGTATTATTTTGGCTATTATACTCTTGAACCATATACTGTACATACAAATTACAAATTATCTGAAAACTCTGCAAGTACAAAAAGTGACTGGAAGCAAATGAAAATTTGATGTGATTACTTGATACCGATATCCTACTGATAGTGATATCATTATTTTTTAACTTGAATAGATACTGTGCATGATGTTTAACGAAATACAACTAAAGTCTAATAAGACAATACATCTTAACATAAGTAACTTTAAAATCTCGTATTGCAGACGCTGGAAGTATATTCACAAACAAATAAAGAGTAGCGGTTATTAACTGCAGAATGTGGAAGCGTATTTAACAAGAGTTGCAGTCTGTGTGTTTGGTACATGTATGTTATTTCCATTCATTCATTTATTCTATTTCACAAATTTTCAAAAGATGTTCAATTTCTCTGTAACAACTAGACATTTGGGTCAATAGAGCCAACAAATAGTAAAAGCTAGCCAAGGGTGACTTCGTTCAATTTCCAAGGTGATTTATGACAAATCAATCATTAATAACAATCGTTGAATAAAAGAAAAGTATCTTTGGTCTGTACTACATTGAACAATTGTGTAGTTGTCAAATATATGCGAGAAATAATTATATAAATCTAACTTATACAAACACTAAATGGTTACCAAGTAAATCTTTGAATAGAAATACATTTTCTTGTAGGCCTACTTATGAAACTACTCCAATAAACACTAAAATAATGCTCGCGAATATAATATTTGTACTAATGTGTTACACCTTTCTATATTATAACTAGCATCTAGATATAAAATAACACTATCCACACGCCATGAGAACTGCTATCATGCTGGGAAACAAACTTAGAGACAACTCTGGCTTTTGGTTTCTGATTATTCTGCAGCAACAGAGACTTTTCCATGTGGAATAGAAAGGAAATACACCTTTTTACCACAAGCGAATGCAAGTGTATCGCAGGATACATAAACTAGGTAACACCATGTATTACTCAGTGTTAGTTCAAGCTCCTCGAACTCTATGGCTTTCTTGAGCTTCAAACCTTCAGGACGGTAGAGGGTGATTTGTATTCTACCAGCTGGCTTATTGACACTCGCAATGAACACCCTGTCTTCCCCATCTACTGCTGGGTAGAGATGTTCCCCCTCTTTGGCTGATATAGGATCACCCGATTTCCCATCTCTGTCATAGACTCGTACTCTGCTAGGAGTACTGGAGCATGAACTTGAGATGATCACGCCTGACTTGGTTGCAAGGGCTTGGTATGATTTTTCTACTGCTGCAATCGAGTGCTTTCTCGTGCTTCCAGTAGGATCAAAGATATGAATCCGATCATTTCTGTTCGCCGCTATGATTTCATTCTCAGAGCTAGCACTTAAATATGGGAATGAAGATCCTGTTTCATTTGAGATTGTTTTTTCTGATGTCAACGACCAGTCTTTAGCACTGTAGGTACGTATTTTCCTTTGATCTCTTGACACCACTATTGTTGAATTGCTTTGATGGGTGATGTCATAGAGAAACATATTTGTTTTAGTACATTTTTGCACGCTTCCATTGATTTCCACTTTATCTGCATCACACCTGTTTTGACCATATCCAACAAGAATCGAATCCTCAGATAGCCGTGTTATGCCACTCATTGGATATGGTAGGTCAACCACTTTTCCTATTACCATATAAGGACTTGACACACGACCAAGATCAAGTAGCGTATCTCCTGCCGGTATGAACAGTGTCGTGGAGGTGCGTGTCATTAAGTCGGTTACAGAATCCTCATCAATAGCTTCCTCCAAGAGACCTTCTAGTTCATTGGAGATTAACGAGTGTGCTGTCAGACTGTCTTTCTCTAAATGTCTTAACCTTCCGTTGGCAACGAGGCTCACAGAGCTTGAAATGGCCTTGATCTTCTGTCGATGACCGGACTTCAAGGCATCCAGTTCTTTGTCACAATTCTCTTGCAGTAGCTGTGTTTCAGCAATAAGCAACCGCTCATTTTCTTTCAGTTTTTCAAGTTTTCCCATGAATGCTTCTTTTATGTTACCTTGCAGCTTTTGGATAGTGGTGTAGATTTCTTGGCGTTTGGATTCAATGTCCTGGATATGTTTCTCGAACTCACTTTTTCTGTCGTTACTGCGCTTGGTGATGTCATCCACTTTCTGCTGAATCTCCCTCTCGAAGTCGGCCTGATTTTTTATATTGTGATCACGATGATTAACGATCATGCACTTCAGACATAGATATACTTTGCAGTTTTCGCAGAAAAGATCCTTGTTTTCGTGCTTGTGCACCGAACACTTGTCTGTGACTTGCCCGATACTGGCAGTTCCTTCCATCACGTCTTTCATGGACACAATCTGATGTCCCTTGAAGAACGATGTCAGATGACTATGACAATGGTCACACTTGGCGCACATGTAATTGCCACACTCATAGCAAAAGGATACAGCATCTCCCAGAAGCTCACAAGCAGTGCACTTCGGTCGTTCCTCCAGAACGGCATTTTTCCCACCATGTAAACTGTGATACTCGTCTACCAAGCCATTGACGGTGAAGTTTGCGGGTAGACCAGCGACTCGACTTTCATCCAACTTGAACTTGGTGACTTTCCTGCAGAGAGGACACACCATGTGATCTAGGTCTCGATGGGCGGCATCATACCTCTCTAAACACTGCTTGCAGAACGTATGTCCACATATCAACATCGAAGCATTATCAAACACGTCCAGGCACAAAGGACACAATATATTTTGAGAAGCTGCCTCTTCTGCCTTTTCCGCCATGACGGAGGGTACGTGTACACTGTAGGATTAATGGTGAATGGATATCTATACAGTAGCTAGCTCCGCTCGTTGAAACTGTACTGGCGACCAACGGAGGAGGATAGTCACCAATAATGGGGGCTATAGTGTCTCCAAATCGTACAATCGAAAAGGAAAAAGAAATTTGTGCGCGTCTCGGCTGACGAAAACGGCTGCCGCAGTCAGAGTGAGAGATTAGATTTGAATGTTTTTGTTAACTATTTTGAAATCTAAATGATATCCGTCACCATTTTAAAGGTGAAATCTTACTCTTTTTCCTCAAAATGTATGTCACATGCCGGGTAATTTGGACAAAGTACCATGGTTACCATGATACATTTTTGTAAGGGATAAGCAACTTGTCTGTGTCTTATTGTTAGACTCAATTTAGGGCTCAAACCGGCATATCGGAAGGCTTATCAGCACAATGCAGAAAATATATGGCTAAAATACGTTTTCATCTTTAAAAGGCTCTTAAAACTATCGTATGACAGTTTAACTAAATAATGACCGACATCATTTTGAAATTAAAGATCTAATAAAAAAATTAAAAAGTTATGCTAATGGGTGACCAAAAAGGTGACCCTAACCCCCCCCCCCCCCCCCCCCCCCCCCCAACGGACCAAAAGGTCGACACGGCTTTTATATCTAAAATCCTTTGGAAGCGCATAGAAAAGTTATTATTATTAGTAGTAGTAATAGTAGTATTACTATTATATCATTATTATTATCATCATCATTATTATAATTATTATTATTATAATTACTGCCCATCCACGTTAATTTTGATGTGACTATCAGTAATGTGGTCCATGAATCTTTTTTACAAGCATGCATCACTGGATAGCAGTATATATTTAGAATAATCATTTTTTGACTACAGAAATGTGAACAAATCCTAAGGTATATCACTATTTCCAGCCTGCTTCTTGGCACCAGCTGGGCATGTATATGCGTAGGTTTTGACATTATTGTACAGTGTATCAAAAAGTATTCAAAAGTAGATTCTGATCAAAGACGAAAATTCTTTCACGGTAAGCTTACATGCTTGTCTGCCTTCTTAAAACACTTCCAGATGTGTTGAGTGTTTTTAGTTCTGAATAGATTAAGAACAATAAAAGAGGCCCTTCAAAACTAAATTTCAACAAAGTTTATATGTAATAGGCTCTCATTTTATTATGCAAGAAAATATACTGTAGTCCGACTGGACTTTTTGTTGTTGTTGACATTTCTAATTTGGAGGAATGAGAGATAATGAGCTCGCAATAATAATTATTAGTCGGTGTTCTTGTGTGTTTGAACAATCTAATTTTCATGAGAAAGTATTATTATAGTTTCCCTCTGGATTGTTGTCAAATTTATCGTGGTTTCTTTTTTCTCTCTCGCTCTTTGAATATAAAGAGTCACTTATCTCCCCCCCCCCCTCCATCTCTCTACCTCTCTTTCTCACACACATGAACTTCCTCTAGTAGACCTATTTCCTTTCACTCACTCCGACTCCCCCCCCCCCCCTCTCTCTCTCTCTCTCGTTCTCTATGACGCTTTTGCCAGTGTTCTCATCACTTTCTCTCATAATCTACCTTTCAAACTATTTCCAATCACTCTCCACCCCTCTCTATCGCTCTATCGCTCTCTCTCTCTCTCTCTCTCTCTCTCCCATCGCTTCTTCTACCTTAATTTCTCTTTCATCCATATCTGCTTTTGGGTTGTTTTTTTTTCCGGGGGGGGGGGGTATATGAACAAAGAAACGAATCTTCTAACATTGACTATTTTTAAGTGAAGAAAATGGACTAACATTTACACAAGTGGGCACAAAATGTAGTTATCATAATATAAACTTGTTGATCATTTAATAACAAATTTTGATCCTAATTGAAAAGGTTCGCACCGGTTCTCCCTTCATGTCCTCTTATTTATTACGTTATTACCTATTATAACATCAACTATGAGAATTGCCATTGCGTACGGGTAGTGAAAATGTTATACAAATATTGCTAAGTATATGAATATTGTTTATTTTTTCTTCATAATAAGTTTCAATTTAATTAAATTACGTTTTTTAATATACACAAGACTATGTCATTGTAACTTCCGGAGCCTATGACCTAGCATTGCTTTCTCTTTAGGCTCCATCATATTTCTTCCCTTATTCAACTTAGTCTTATGTATCGTTCTTTTTTGTTTGTATAAACGCATCCTAAAACGAGTTCCAAATGTAAAATGCTAAATGCAATGATGTATTAAACAACATGTGTGAAATATGAAAATAAAACTGAAACTCAAACTCAAACTCAAACTCAAACCACCTGTAACAGACCATGTGTAATCTTATCTGCGAATCTGCAATTGACCTTTAAACATTTTGGCCCGTCATTACCACAAGTTCAATGGCCTTATAAAGCTCTTCAATCATGTCGACATCATCTTTTCAAAATAATTATAGCTCTACAGAATTATGATTAGGACTTATCTTTGGTTATCTTTCTTTGATTTCAAACAGTATAATAATTATGAGAGGTTTGTTTTTAAAAGTGAGCTTCCCAAAGCAGTAAATTGGAGTTTCATATTAAGTTCAAGTTGACTACAGTCAATTCCATTCTTATAAAATGCAATGTACACAGCCATCAATGATAAAGACACCAAATTAGAAATACCACTGCAGAATAGAATTAGGAAGACTGCGAAATAATAACTATAATATATAGTACATGGATTTACAAAACGCAGCTGCTATTTAAGGCATCATACCCATCACAAACTACTTGTTGAATATGATTCAACTCCCTTTTCTGTATTATTTTGGTTAGTATACTCTTGAATCATACAATGTACATTATTTACATAGAAAACTACGAGAAATGACAAGAAACAAAGAAAAAATGTAAATTTGATTGCTTGCTTCTGCTCAGATGTACAAAATATCTTATCCATGTTATTTTTCTATGATGCGGTAATTTCATTAAAAATTATATTTAGATACAGTTCATGATGTTTAACGAAATACATCTCAACTCTAATAAGGCAATAGACATTATATCTTTACATCTTTACATCTGAACATAAGGAACTTTCAAATCTCATACTGTAAACGCTGAAAGTATATTCACAAACAAATAAAAAGAAGCGGTGAAAATCACTGCAAAATGTGAAATCGTATTTAACAAGAGTTGCAGTCTGTGTGTATGGTACAGGTGTTATTTCCATTCATTCATTTATTTTATTTCACTTATGGAAGTTTTCAAAAGATGTTCAATTTCTCTGTAACAACTACACATTTGGGTCAACAGAGACAGAGAATAGAAAAAGTTATATCCAAGGTTGACCTCGTTCAACATCGAAAGTAATTTATGATAAATCAATCATTATAACCATCATTGAATAAAAGAAAAGTATTTTTAGTTTGTACTAACGTTGAACAATTATGTATAGTAATCAAATATATGCACGAAATAAATAAGGAACTCTACCAATATACAAACAACGAATGGTTTCCAAGTAATGCATGCACATAATTGTGTGGTATACTGATAGTATGGAGTATACCCATTGACTATCATAACTTTCATAAAATCTTTAACTGACTTAAGATGTCATTAACAATGAATTAAGATAATTTCCGATGTCGAACAGCTTTAAACTTCCTTAGTATCCATACCAGGGATATCAATATGAAGGCAGGCTATTGTACCAGCATTGCTACCACTGCTATAATGTATTTTCAATTGCGCCATATGAGGGGAGATACAGAACAGATCTTTGTAAACTACTTGAAATCGCAATGACTCGACCTTTAAATCGCTGAAAATAAATACATGTTGTTGTACTTACGAGAACTAATCCAATACACACAAACTTAATGCTCGCGAATATAATATTTTGTACTACATGTACATGAAACACGTGTCCACATGTATATCATAACTATCTAGGGGATATAACACTATCAGACGCCAAGAGTACTGTTATCATGTGGAAAACCCCTTACAGACAACTTTGGCTTTTGGTTTCTGGTTATTCTGCAGCCAAAGGAACTATTCCAGGTGGAATAGTAAGAAAATACACCTTTTTATCACAAGCGAATGCAAGTGTATTACGGGATAGACAAACTAGGTAACACCATGTATTACTCAGTGTTAGTTCAAGCTCCTCGAACTCTATCACTTTCTTGAGCTTCAAACCTTCGGGACGGTAGAGGGTGATTTGTATTCTACCAGCTGGCTGATTGACACTCGCAATGAACACCCTGTCTTCCCCATTTACTGCTGGGTACAGGTATTCCCCCTCTTTGGCTGCTATAGGATCACCATATTTCCCATCTCTGTCGTAGACTCGTACTCTGCTGGGAGTATTGTGGCAAGAACTTGAGACGATCGCACCTGACTTAGTTGCAAGGGCTTGGTGTGGTTTTTCTACTGCTGCAATTGAATGCTTTCTCGTGCTTCCAGTAGGATCAAAGATATGAATCCGATCATTTTTATTCGCCACTATGATTTCATTCTCAGAGCTAACAGTTATAAATGGGAATGAAGATCCTGTATAATGTGAGATATTGTGGTTATTTATGCATGACCAGTCTTTAGCACTGCAGGTATATATTCTTCCCTGTTTTAATGACAACACAAACTTTGAATTGTTTTGAATGGCGATATCGTAGATATATGCAATATTTTGTGAACATCTTTGCACGTTTCCATTGATTTCCAATTTATCAGCATCGGTCCTGCTACCTCCATATCCAACAAGAATCGCATCCTCAGATAGTTGTGTTATGCCACTCATTGGATATGGTAGGTCCACCACTTTTCCTATTGCCATACGAGGACTTGAAATACGACCAAGATCAAGAAGTGTATCTCCTGCCGGTATGAACAGTGTCGTGGAGGTACGTGTCATTAAGTTGGTTGCAGAATCCTCATCAATAGCTTCCTCCAGGAGACCTTCCAGGTCGTTTGAGATTAATGAGTGTGCTGTCAGACTGTCTTTCTCTAAATGTCTCAACCTTCCTTTGGCCACGAGGCTCACAGAGCTTGAAATAGCCTTGATCTTCTGTCGATGACCGAACTTCAAGGCATCCAGTTCTATGTCACAATTGTGTCGCAATAGCTGTGTTTCTGTGATAAGCAACTGCTTATTCTCCTTCAGTTTGTCAAGTTTTCCTATGAATGCCTCTTCTATGTTACCTTCAAGCTTTTGGATAGCGGTGTAGATTTCTTGACGTTTAGATTCAATATCCTGGATATGTTTCTCGAACTCGTTTTTTCTGTCGTTGCTGCGCTTGATGATGTCATCCACCTTCTCCCGTATCTCCTTCTCGAGGTCGGCCTGATGTTTGATTTTGTGATCACGATGATTAAGGACCGTGCACATCAGACATATATATACTTTGCAATCTTCGCAGAAAAGTTCCTTTTTGCCGGGCTTGTGCACCGAACACTTGTCTGTGACTTGCCCGATACTGGCAGTTCCTTCCACGACGTCTTTCATGGACACAACCTGATGTTCCTGGAAGAGCGATGTCAGATGACTGTGACAATGGTCACACTTGGCGCACATGTAATTGCCACACTCGTAGCAGAACGATACAGCATCTCCCTGAAGCTCACAAGCAGTGCACTTCGGTTGACCCTCCAGAACAGCATTTAGCCCACCATGTGAGCTGTGGTACTCGTCTACCAAGGCTTTGACGGTGAAGTTTGCGGGTAGACCAGTGACTCGACTTTCATCCAACTTGGTGACTTTCCTGCAAAGAGGACACACCATGTGATCTAGGTCTCGATGGGCGGCATCATACCTCTCTAAACACTGCTTGCAGAACGTATGTCCACATATCAACATGGAAGCATTATCAAACACGTCCAGGCACAAAGGACACAATATATTTTGAGAAGCTGCCTCGTCTGCCTTTTCCGCCATGACGCAGATTAATCAATGTATTTCGAACTAATTTATGTACGCGTACGTTGTACGTAAACGTGCAGTACGTAGGTCTATGGAGAGTGGTTCGTCCAGATCCAAAACACGCAACCAAGCCATCCATTCGCTCGTTGAAACTGGCGACCATGAAGCCCGCGACCAAGTATATAGTGTCTTCAAATCGTACAATGGAAAAGGGAAAAGAAAATTGTGCACGTCTCGGTTGACGGTAGCGGCAATAAGAGTAAGAGATTAGATTTTGAATGTTTTAAAACTATTTTTTGACATTCAAACTGAATAATGACCGACACCATTTTAAAGGTAAGTTCTAATTCTTTACTCTCATATAATGTCACATGCCAAAGCAACTTATCTGGGTCTTACTGTTTCACATTGAATTTTGGGCTAAAACCGACAATTACGGGGTTTATCTGCACTATACAGTGCGTCCCAGAAAAAACGAAACCGAGAATTATCGATGTTTTATCATAACTTAATCACTTATAAAATTAATAAAGGACACGTATTTGTAATGGTTAGATCCACCTCTTTCATCTGATCCAACTCATATGATGTTTATATTTCACGCATGAGTGATTAAAAGCAATTTGAAGAGAGGAAACCAAAAATTCATATGGCGGGCGGTATCTTAATTTCAAAGAGAAAATCTCATTTCTAGAAAGTTCAGCTTCTGCCCTTTCATATGACACCTCAATCAGGAAAAATGAGCCAGGAATAACAAAGTTCTGTTTTTTTAAAGTAACGCTAGCATTTCCATGATTTGATTAAACCATGGACTTAATACGAATGGACATTCAACGTGTTCTTTCTTTGATCCAATCATAGTCGCCGCCTTCTGATTATGTGCATCTTAATGAGAACATTCAGCTGTTTTAACAATAACGACTGCGTAAGCATTTTCGGTCATTGACAAAGGAGCAGTTTCCCTCTCTTGGATTTTTGTTTGGATGGTGTGCTCTGTAAGAGTGTGTTTTAAATAAAAGCATCCTCAATGGGGAGCAGCAAAGTTGAAAAGCAGACGATTTTGGTGATATGAAATGTATTATTACTGATTCGCAAACTTTCGCACACACCTATGACCTTATAAAACAATTAGAAGGCCATGATCTGTATCAGCCCTGTGCGTTGTAACTCTGGAATATTATGAGGAAATAGGGGGAAACGGGATTTTAAATCACAACCAAAAAATCCAAAATAACCTCTATCAGGTAATATCAACATGTTTTTCCAAAAAAAATAGATGTACAGTACACGGAACAACAATTTCCGATTATAAGCCATAACTGCACATCTATTTGCCATGATTTAGGCGAGTAATTGTCTTCTGCGCATGGAGATTAACATGTGTAAAATCACTATCTTGATTCTGTCCCGGCTTTTTGCCGGCGACCATGATGAGACCAAAGGAAAGAAACATGTACGGAATGTTATTTAGACGACATTGACGGAGACAATCACAATGAATTCGTTAAGAAAACGATGAATGTCCATTCCGTAATAGGTCCATGATTAAACGAATTCATGTTCACTGACTGCCTGCCGTAGCAACAAATAGAGTTGACAGTCATGTATCAAGTCTTTCGTCTTCTTTGTGCAGAGGGCAGAGTGCTCCTCAGATGAAGTTAGCTCAGTCGGTAAAGGGTCTGCCTTTCGAAGCATAGTTCGTGGGTTTGAATCGGGTTTGAATCCAACTCAGGCGGATGACTGAAGCCTGTATTGTGTATTAACGTACCCCTCCCCTGTTTCATAGACATACACAGGCTATATTGCCGTGGAAAAAAAAACGTCCCTCGAATATGATGTTAAATGGAGGCCCCATGTAGAGGAGAGTCACCACCTTTGCTCGTTAATACCCCCTTCACATACACGGATTTTTCTTACGAGTCCTTACGGATCGCTAACTCGTAGTCAATCGCAAGCATCCGTAAATAACTCGCTGGTATCCGTAAATAGCTCGTCACAACTCGCAACAACTCGCAGACACTCGTAATGATCCGTGAAAGGAGAGGCAAATTTTTTGACATGTCAAAAATCTTCTAACGATTGTCCACGGATTTATTTGTCCGTAAACAACTCGTAAATAGGTCGTAACAATCCGTAAGTATCGTAAACCGCTCGCATCAACACGTTACCATCCGTAAACTGCTCGCAAGGATCCGTAAATGACCCGTAAAGATTTCTTTAACGATTTGTTTCGGTTGGTTTACGATTTGTTTAAGGATTATTTACGGATTACTTACGGATTATTTACGGATTATTACGAGTGCTTACGTGTTGTTTACGATTTAGTTCGGGTCGTGTTACAATGGCTTTACGGATTGTTACGAGTTATTGCGAGCACTTTACGTACAGTTACGAGTACTTTACAAGTATATACGTTTACTTAAATTATTCTTACGTATCGTTAACGTTTTTGGGGAAAGATATAAAAGCTTCAAATTTGAACACTTCATTTTCAGTTGTTGTTTTTTGCTTAAAAATCGCAAGGACTCGTAAATACTCGTAACTAACTCGTAACTATTCGTAACAACACGTTAACATGTCGTTACTAACACGTAAGTTGCTCGTAGTCATCAGTGACAACTCGAAACAAATCGTGGAATTCTGCCGTAAGTCTATCGTAATAATCCGTAACAAACCGTAAATAGCTCTTAATAATTCGTAACGACTCTTTAATCGGTCGTAAAAGTGGCCAAATCGTAAGGATCCGTGAAAGATCCGTGAATTTGTGCGATCCGTAAGGACTCGTAAGAAAAATCCGTGTATGTGAAGGGGGTATAAGAATCCAATGCACTACTGTGCAAGTGTGTAGTGGTCCACCTGCACACCCCAGTCAAAAATATCTGGAGGAGAAACCCCAGGCAGCTTTTTGCCCCCTCAGGCACAGGCGACGCCATTAATAATGTGTGCTAATCTGAGAGTGGCGTAGGTGCCTTCAGTCATTGGAGGTGGGCATTTATATCGCGTAGGAGATCCATCTTACTCCATAAGTGAAAGCAAGGGGCCTATGCTGTATGCACCGATATCACCCTATGCGGGATACGCCACCGCAATAATTCAGCCCATGCTCAGATTTTGGTGATTTACATTAATTGTTTCTCACCATTTTCTGGGGGCCTTCTAACGGGACGGGCGCGTGTAGACTTCACAATACCATTTTAGGTGTCGAATGAACACCAACAGATCTATGCTACGTAGACCACTGTAATTTATGATTACTAACTTCCATTCCCCTTTTTCAATATTTTCTTTTATAGACGGAGTCAAGTCAAATGGACCTCATGATGTGTATCATAACAGTCTTCTCAATTAGTTTGCTTTGTTACGTCATTGGTGATCTCGATCATCCATTCAGCGGCTACTTCAGGGTGAGTTGAACCATTTGAAGAAGGGGAAAAAAGGGATCAACGCTTTTTTTAAAATTCAATGTTATATATGTAGCATGGTGGGATACACTGGGATTAAAGATGAGTGTGAACATGCTGAGTAGTGCTTGAACTTGAAAGTAGCCGAGTTAAAAGGATTATGAGTCCTAGGGGATATTTGATTGATAAATAAATGGCTTTGAGATAGACTATGTAGGTGAAGGGACAAGGGAAAAAGAGTAGAGCAATAGGTCGGGTGGGGTTAAGAACGATAAAAATACTTTGGACAACAGATTTGTTTTTGATAGAATTTAGTTAGGTGTTTGTGAAAATGGTGAATGATAACAGAGTCGTTGTATTAGTAGTTAAAGATAAACTTTAGTACTGGTAATGCGATTGCATTGTGAAAGAAAAGGTGTGAAAGGATCAGAAACAGTTGATCATGGAGCATGTAAGTATTGGTGTGCACTGCAAGGTTCTGGAGTCATCAAAATCATAATAAATTTGACCGAGTCTTGGTAAAGTAGCAAACACTCACATAGAAAGCTATATATGGGACAACACACATGGTGTCGGGGATGGTACTACCTTGGTTTCCTTGTCTTTCTATGCTCATTACTCAGCCAGTATACATTTTCTTCCAAAATTGTTAGGCACATGTCATTTATTTGTAATCTTGAACATTCAGTGTAAGTTTCGTTTGATTCTGTGAGAATTAATTTCTTTTTTTTTACCAGTACTGGAGTTTATCTTTAATTGATACTCTAGAGCCTGAGCTGTCACTGGTATCTCGAGAATATTCCAACGAGTGAATCCAGCATACCCACGCTAAAGAGTATAAGGACTTCCCCTTCATTTGACCAATCAGGAATAAAAACAGGTAAAAGGTTTGTTAGAGTTTTGGAATAGAAAGTTTGGACCAAAGAAATAAGTTTTTGCCCTGTCCATTAAGAAGTCGACAGTGGTGGGAGATCAGGTGACCAAAAAGTATTATGGGATGGAAAAACAAAGAAAATTAATAAGGAATTTGTTGGACTCGAGGTGCGAGCTAGATGGCTGAACGGTGTGTTAATTGAGTATAAAAAGACCCAATCCTCCCTTCCCTTCACACTTGCATCCCTGACACCCAAGCATCTGCCACCCCCTTCGGGGGGTGCAGGAAACACCCTTCCTTCCGCCCTAAGTTTAATTCAGCCACCACGGACATTTGGAGATCCCCGACTTGTACTAATTAAAGCTTCGTCCACGGAACATTTTGAAAGTTGCTGGACTTCATCTTCGTGTCGCTGTTTGCTGACGGTGATAGAAAGGGACTGAAACGACAAATAGTAACACTGCACCTCGCCATTCTCCAGTAAAGAGAAAACATCCAACCCATAATTATAGAAAGAGACAAAGGAGACCGCTGATTTGTGCTCAGATTTGAGAAAGTCAACGATTTCGACGTCACAAGGACCGGAGACGAGCACACACCTTTAAGACCCTCCGACGCCCCCAGGACATCGAGAGGAATTTCAATTCTGCTACGCCCCGACACGAGTGCGACGAGTCGAGAGACCAGAACAAGAAAGAGCTAAGTCAACCCGTCCCCCAATTAAAAAGGCCTATAAACTCTTAAAGACAAGTTATCGATCGATCAAAGACTCTAAAAGTCCCAGTAACTTAAATAATCCTTTTCCTTTCCCCTTCCCCCTCCCACTAATACTTTAAGTGAGTGATTGTTGATGTGGATGCGTAAATGAGCTCAATTAATTAAGTAATTAGGTAAGGGATAAACACTTAAGAAACACGACACAAGCAATTGTAACCTTTTCTCGAATAAACGACCAAGTGAAATTGTAATTGAAACTGTTTAAATGTGTATTAATTTATGTGGTGGTCTCGTGGGTTTTAACTAACACCCCCACCTCGGCCGCGGTGAGATTGTGCTCTCCGACTGGAGTTAACTGACCTTAACAAAAACAATCTCCCAAAACCATAGAACCGCCGCTGCCGAGGGGTCGGGGGCGTTAGATAGATATATATATATATATATATATATAATGTAAAAATAAATGGTTCTGCGTCGGTGCATAAAATGAATAGGACACAAGGTAGATAAATACAAACACCGGAGAAGTGAATATTCCACTGACGTTTCGGGCATAGCCCTTTATCGAAGTGATTCAAGCATGAACAACAATATACAAAATCAAAAATATATAGGCGACGCTTGGTAGTCAAGATGCAAAGGCGCGTGAGAGTACGCGAAAGAAGAGAAAAAGAGATAGAGAAACGTCACAAAGCTCAAAAGTTGGACCATTGTGACGTGGGAAAATAGGAGAAAATTAGAAATATAGGGAGCGTTAGAAGAGCGTATCTCCAGGGGAGATACGCGGAAAGCAAAAGAAAAGGAAAAGAAGAGGCGCACAGAAAGAAAAATAAGCAATTGAAAAAGCATTATGACGTAATAAAGATATTAAAGTTCAACAAAGTTCAGTGTGAGTTAGGGAAAGATCTGAAAGTGGCGTTCATCCCGTTCGGGTGGAGAGTGCCAAGTTTGAAGATTATCCTCTCCTCCATCAGCTTCCTTTCTTTCTCATCTCGGCAAGATTTCAGCACACATACTTGAAGGTCATCAGCATTATGATCTCCGATGTTGAAGTGGTGAGCTACAGGTAGTCCGGCTGTCTTCAGGCGTATGGAACGCAGATGCTCCGTGATTCTATCGGCTAGGCGTCTCTTTGTCTCCCCGATGTACACCATGGAACAGCGGGTACATGTCAATCCGTAAATGACATTAGTGGTGGTACATGTGAATTCTCCTCTGATATGCCAAGTTCCTCTGGGGCCCACCACATCATGGGATGAGACATGGGCGCAGGTCTTGCAACGAGGACGCTTACACCGAGTGGTACCTGTAGCATTATTGGATAGTCTTAGGATCCTAATAATGCCTCGGGTTCGTTATCAGCTAAAGCTATGGTGGATAAATCATCATACTTAGGACACTGGTTCTGACTCGTAACTCTTACGTTTATTCACTCTATAACAGCCGACCAGAGGTGGCGCTACACCTCTTACATCTTCCCTTCTTTATAAAGATCATGGTGAACATAATGTGTCTTCAAATATTTCACATGAATCTCCTAATAAATTTATATACCCCTTTAACCTAACAAAGCCTTATCTTTCTTGTATTATGCTCAACTCCTGTATGGCTTCTTTGCCTATACAAATAACCATATGAACACCAAAATGTAACTTTAACTGTTTCTCCTTTGCAGCTAACAAAACCTATATGAAGTTATGAACATACATATATAAACACTGTACCTCTTACTTTTCTCCTTCCCCAAAAGAAACAAAATAGAAGAGCATGTATTTACTAACATATCCCTAGTATACATAAAATTACAAAATGGAATAACTTCAAAATTATTCATCCCTAAAATATCAAAAATAACAAATACTTGTTTGAAGAACATAAATATACTATGCACTTAGTTCAGTGTTTTCGCTCAATGTTCAAGTCCTTGACTAATCAGGATGTAACGTCCAATTCCACATATGGCTGGATATAGTCAATATAATCTGAAATGTTCAAGTTTATAGATTGAAGATCGACTGCTCCGATTACTGTACTATAGATGATTCATTTGCAGAGTATTCACGCTATAGTCAC